>JAQBSW010004642.1:0-25000 GCA_029291075.1 Eudiplozoon nipponicum
TCGGCTCATTGTTGATCTTGCCAATCAAAAGATCATCGACCCTCCCACCGGACTTGAACAAAGCTTTTGGACACTTGCCTCCGAGCGTTTGGAGTTACAGGTCATTCAGCCAACCCCGGTGCATCATTCAGCAGAGATATCAGCAGCTCTTCGAAAATACAAATCGCTTTTCGATCTTAACAAGTCAGAGCTACGAGCCTCCAACACGATGCATCATATCGTCACAGAAGGACAACCTATTGCACTCAAGAAGCGACCACTGGCTTCGCTAAGCTGAAAGCTGCACAAGAAGAATTCTCAAGGCTTTTGGAAGAGGGAATCATCAGACCATCGAAAAGTTCATGGGCATCACCATTGCACTTAGTCTCTAAATCAAACGGATCGTACAGAACCTGTGGAGACTACCGTAAGCTAAATTCAGTGACAAAATCTGATGCATATCCTATTCTAAATATCAACACTTTACTTGAAAAACTCAACGGCAGCAATTTCTTCTCAGTGATTGACCTCAGACAAGCGTACCATCACACACAGGTAGCACCAGAGGATATCGAGAAAACTGCAGTCATCACTCCATTTGGCCTTTTTGAATATCTTTACATGCCTTTTGGACTCAAGTGTACTACTCAGACATTTCAAAGATTCATAGACAACATACTTCGCGACGACTCTGCTTATTTTATGTCATATCTAGATGACATTATGGTATTCAGTCCAGATCTAGAATCTCATGCGAAACATCTACGAAATGTCATCTCACGCTTATCCAACCACGGACTCAAGATCAACTGTGACAAGACGCAGATTGCAACTTCATCCGTCGACATCTTAGGGCATCGTATCACGGCCAAAGGTATTCAACCGTTGCCGTCAAAGACGAATTCAATCAAGAATATCAAGTCACCAAGGACTTTGAGCGAGTTGCAGAAAATCCTGGGAGTACTAAACTATTATCGCAAGTTCCTTCCGGGCCTTTCAAAACATCTTTATCCTTTGTGCAGGCACCTGCGGAACCGAAAAGGACTTAGCAAGAATTCCATCATTGCTTGGTCAACCAAAGACGAGGAATTACTTCGACTTGCCATCAACTCGTTAGCAAATGCCACAATGCTAACACATCCAGATTTCAAAACGCCATTTCTACTCACGACAGATGCTTCTGAATTCGCTATTGGAGCCACTTTGGAACAAGAGATCGACGGAGTTCGGAAGCCTATCGGTTTCTACTCGCGTACTCTCCAACCAGTAGAAACGAGGTACGACACTTTCGGCCGAGAACTTCTCGCCATCCACGACGCAGTGCGCCATTTATCAGCATCATTGGCAGTAGCAGATTTGTTGTTTTCACAGATCATGCACCACTAGTTAGCGCACTTCGAAACGCAACTTCCTCTATCGCCAAGTACCCTGCCAGTGTGGAAAGACAGCTTTCTCGTCTAAGCGAATGGCAATTTGACATCTTTCACGTCAAGGGCAAACAGAACTTCATTGCAGATGCCCTGTCCAGGCCAGACGTCTCTCTATAACCACCTTCGCCATCACCATTCACTGTCAACTCCGTGGCACTCAGTGAACCTGCACTAACGCCAACTCTCCAGCGAACTGAACAACGCGGTGACATTCACATTCAAAGATCAATAGCCCGTCACCAAACCAAGTTCATATGCCGTCTGTGGGAAGGCTTACCAATTGTTTACTTCACGGGTACGCAGCCCAACAAGCCAGTTCTGCCGACCGGCCTTCCGAGAAAAGTTTTCGATTCAATTCACTCAATTTCTCACCCAGGAAGCCAAGCGACTGTCCGACTTCTTACAGATCGTTTCTGGGGTCACAGACTTAGGCAGAATGTTAAACGATGGGTCTCAAAGTGTGCAATTTGTCAGAAAAACAAGATCGCACGACACACTCGTTCTAAGTTGCAACATTTTCGATCTACTTCTCGCCTAGCCATCGTCCACATCGACATAGTTCATCTGACAAAGGTTCAAGGTTTCAGCTACCTTCTAACTATGATCGATAGATTTACACGGTGGCCTGCGGCATTACCTCTTGGCACCATTTCTGCAGATGAAGTGACTAACGGCACTTGCTTCTCATCTGATCGTTTCAAAACAACCTTGCGGTACATGGGATGCATCTTACGCCAGACGACTGCCTACCATCCCTAAGGTAATGGCATGATAGAGAGAATGCATAGGGAACTCAAAGCAGCTTTAGCATCCTCGTCCATTAATGGCAACTGGGTCGATGCACTACCTTTAGTTCTGCTTGCCATGCGTTTCCGTACTCGTGAATCCATTAAAACGTCTGCGTCACAACTCTTTTATGGCATGGATCTGCGCCTGCCTAGTCAGCTCCCACGTCTACTACCGGCACAAGATGACCCACAAGACGAAACTACCCGCCTTTGACTTCATTTCGGTAACATGTCCGAACAGCAGCCGAGACACACGCCTCGTCCAGTCTTCGTTCACCTACAGCTCCACGGCTGCAAGAGAGTACTCGTTCGCAACAATAATGCTGTTGCACCACTACAACCCAAGTATCGCGGTCCTTACCCGATTTTACTCAAACAACCAAAATACTTCATCATTATGCAAGGCGCTACACCAACATCAGTAAGCATAGACAAGTTGAAACCGTTTATCGAACCACCTGATCCTGAGAGCGTTCAACCTTCTACACACGTCTCAGGCTCCGTCTGCCCACAATCTCAATAACCTGCTTTGTATAACGCGTAATTAATTTTTTTTAAACATTAACATTAACTATAAAATTTTTTAACCTTACGTTATTTTTCGTATTTGTCTCACGTGGCATAACCAGCTGTTCTTAGCTAACAATTGTGTAGCATTTTTGAACAGTTCTTTGGTATTATGCCATCTCTGAGGCAATGTTCGTGTACATATTTTTTATGCAGTTACCTTTTGATTTTCATGTATATATTTTTACATTATAATGTATTTCTCACACATGACATTACACTGCCTATTTTGGTGTGACCAGCTACTTAGAGCTAACGCTTTCGTGTAGCAACACTAAGTAGTGATCAGCTTCATATCATGGTACAGGCCACTTTCAATGCATATCTCAACTTTATCTATTTCACAAAGACCACTCTACAAATGTCATGACCACAACGTCGAGCACTCTAGCTCCTTTGGTCGTATACAAACACATTGACAACGATCCAACCTGCTTAGGTTTTAACTTAAACCTGGCAAATTCAGAGGCGATTTACCTCGAAATCTTCACGCTGCGGCTCCAAAAACTTACACTGCTCTATTTTGCCTCACGTGCTATGACCGTCCACTAGAGCTAACAATTTGTGTAGCAATTCCTAGTGGTTACCTGGCATCATATCATTGTTGAAGCAACCAACAAGCATATTTAAGCCCAGCACTTATGGTTCATCATATTTTTGCTTAACTTGGTTCGAACTCTGTCATGCATTTCTTATCTAGCCTCGCAGAGAGGAATATTTTTCTTTTTTTTCAGAGAGGAAAGTGTTGTAACGACACAAATCAATCGCCGACATATTGCGTAAATTAAATTCAAATTTATTTACGTTGCACCAATGAGAAAAAAGCAAAATTGCCGTTTAACCACGTTTAACCAATAGTGTGCAAGTAGACATATTGCATGCTATTTAAGCACGGTAATTTACCATGCAAGTCAGTTGTGGCATTTGCATTCTACCTGCTTCACGCGTGTGCGTTCTGTCGGCTGTCAATACCTACGCTGGTGGTTTGATAGTTTCACCAACAACTAACTACATCCGTGATTCATCTTGTTGCGGTATACCGGAGAGACGAGCCAATTAAGTGCAGAACCTGCAGGACGCTATCCACGACGTGATTACAGCTCAACCACGGGAGCGACAATTTAACCAGAGTCCACCCAAAGCTCCAGGACATCCTCAAACTCTGAAGACTTCAAGAGAACGCATTACCAGGCCCTCTTAAGGGCATCTATATCTGTAACCAATCTCTATTCAGAGCACCTTAACCGAGTTTGTAACGTCGTACGGCATTTACTTGAAGACAGGGCCTATACAAGCGTAACTGTTTTATTAAAGAATAAATGCTGCGTGCAATTTAAATGTTAAGTTATCTTTTCGTCCATTCTAAATATCTATTTAAAAATAAATCAACAGCGCATACTGTAATTTTACACACGAAGTCATTTTTAAAAATTAAATATGCAGGTATTGGGGCACTGAGGAAATAATTTTGTAATATATTTAGGTTTGTTGTGTTTATTAGGTAATATACATAGTGCCTTTTTTCATTAGTTTAGCCTGTATGATTCTGTTTTGTTCCTTGGCGGGTTGCCATTAGGGATGAATTAATTTAATTATCAATCAAATATAATATCATTCATTAATACTATTGATAAGACTACTTCAGTCTATTATATTGTTTAATTCTTAATTTACGTAATTTTTAATTTTACGGTATGGTATCCGTAAACGTAGACGTATGAAATAGTTTGCTTAATAACGCTGAAACAAATAACAAAATAATCAGTGTTCGTAGAATTATAACACTTATAATCAAAAACTCTATTCTCGGAAAAGATTCCAATTAGTTGTGGAACATCTAACGTGTGCATTCTCGAAAGTAAGTTTCTATCTTTTGCTCTTAATTTTGCTCCATCGTAAAATAATTTATTTGTGGACCAATTCTTTAAATTAATTAACAACGTCTTAAATGTGCCAGTCAACTTATTCCATTTATAAATAGACACGATCTAGGCATTTCGAACCTCTAGTTAGTTCGTTTATGATTTGCTTTGGATCATAATTAGAGAATAGATTAATTATTTCGTTATCATTTCAACAGCGGTTGCAAATTTTATTTCCCGTAGCCAAAGAAATTCCGGCCTGATTCCCGGCCGACGCAAGCTAGTCAGCCCAGGAATGGTAGCATGAACCTTACCAGGTATAAAAGGAACACGCTCATCATCCCCATTCATTTGAAGCTTCCGGTTTGGTCTAACGGCGAAGTAGCTTTTATTGTTAAGTGTGTAGTGACGGAACGAGAACAAGCGTGTCAGACCCCAAGGACAAGTTTCGGCTGCTGAAGGGACCATTGACAACTGGCATCTTGGCAGATAGTGCTCATCAGCCTTAATTGTAACACTATCTAGGAGAAGAAAAGCTCCGAATAGGAACCATCCTTACTAGGAATGGGTGTTCTAGTGTTCTTTTACAGTCAACATATAAATCCATGAACAATACGAATTACAATGTTCTGATTTTATGGTTTTCAGTCCGAAAACAGAATGAGTAAGAATAGCATCAATCATTTAAACTGGCGTCAAATTATAATCATATAGATATATATATATATATATATATATATATATATATATATATATATATATATATGCTATCCAATTATGTGTCTTTTTCTAAATAATGAATACCATAGTATTTTAAATCTATGATGGTAAATGTCCTTGCTGAGCCAAGTTTCAGATAATATAGTAAAATCAAAATAGTTGCTTTTTATCAAATTATACAGCAAAAAATTTTGTTTATACTTCTAAAATTTGATTAAATTAATGTGTATGTAGCGTATGGCTAATCTATATTGTGTACGATATCAAACGATTTTACTTTGGCGGTTTCTTTATAGTTCTTTTGTTTGGTTTCATAATGACACCTCTATTTTCTCAACTTTCCACTATATTCAAAAGCGATAATCAGTTTATCGAATCTATAGGCAGAATTCGTGTGTTCACTTCCTCTGACTTTAAAGGTCCCTGTTCCGAGATATTCTTCAATTTCCTTAATTTTGGTAATTCCCTTTGCTTAAATGTTTTATCTCAACTTATGTAAATCTTTTTTTGTTAATTCTTTATAATTGTATGTTCGCCGGTCGTTTGGATAGTTTTAGGTCCCAGACCATCAGAGGTTTTGTCACCACTGTAACAGTTTATGATATCGACTTCAGCTCTATTTTTAATTAATTAATTCAATTTGCCACAACCTCTGTATGAGCATTCTTATCAAGATTAAATAATATTAGCTTGTCTTATTTGGCGTTACATTGCAAAGCTTCATTTTCTAGTATATTAAACAATTCTTCTCTGGATTTATTAGCTTGAGGTGGCCTATTTTTTGTTTTTATCTCCGCCATCTCTGCCCCTGGCTGGACGTAAATCCTTTTTATCAATTTTCAAATTTATTGCCTTTGTCATATCTCAAATTTTGGCGCTTAAGTCTAGATTTTGTTTTTCAGCTAGCTTCAATTTTGATGCGTGCACACATCAGTTTCTAATTTACTTATTTTACTCTTGATAGCATCATTCTCTCCCTTTAAACATTTCATTGAGCTTTGAGGTTCTCGACATTTCTTTCAATATCAGTATGCAACAAAATTGGAGCCATTTAAAATCGCGCGTTCAAAAATTCAAATTTAGGCTGTTTCTTTATAAACCAGTTATTGTGATAGCTCGCTGTCTCACTGAATCCCTTAGACAAAAGGCTTATTTATGTAATGTGATGCATTTTATTTATTCTACATAGTCTAATATTGTTGTCCATTTGATGGGGCATGTGTTGTTTGAATCCAAATGAAGATATTCTATTCAATTCTAAACAGTTTAAAACAGGGAACTTAGATTGAAAAACCTGAAACTAGAATTGGGATCATCCCGTTATATAGAAGGACATCTAATAAACTTTACAATTCAAATAAAACTATTCATATCGTGTACAGCCACAATAGGATCAAGAATACGTTTAAATCCACTCCCAATGAAACTCCAGAACGTATAGTTGTTGATCGCGAATGATCATTGTTCACTCTTAAAGTCGCGGATCGGTGTCGTAGATAGGAACTGAATAGATTATAGACATTAAATTTATTAATAACGCGGTCAGTCTTCGAGGTAGAGACTGATTCGAAAACCTTGGTGATGTCTAGAAAGATGATAGTGCATTCATGTCTTTGTGAGATAGATTAATCATCATCATCATGCGCAACCATACCAAAGCCAAAAGTGACTAATGTTTCAATGCCATATAACCCTAAGAAGTGAACATTGTAATTCGTACTGTTCATGGTTATATGTAGACTTTAAAAGTTCACTAAGTCGAAATTAATAGCTGTGGCTAAGTACACGTTAAATTGGTAGGAGAACAGCGCTCGTTTAGCAAGACACGTTGATCATCAGGAGGATAATAGCTAACTTTTGAAATGATTAAAGGGGAATTTTCGTTATGAAGTATTTGGTCAAAAACTGCCGAATGTCTGGCCAATAAAGATTGAACGGTGGTACTTAAATGAGGAGATCGACGTAATACCACTGTTTGAGATAGAAAGCATCGGTTTAAGCCACTTCATAGGTAAGAAGGTAATTTTGAGAAATCTATTAATGACTTCAGCAAGCAGAGCAAAGTGGTTTCAATCTAGGAGAGCAATCATACCTACTGACACAGCATATTGATCAAATTAGTGTTTGAATTTAGTGTCTAATTGAACAACCAAGGTCGACGAGACGTTGGACCAATGCAGATTCTTGGTGTCCTCGTCATTGTTCATCTCAGTCGATGGAGTGAATACGCAGTAGAAATTTACAAGATTTGTCAGGTCGTCGTCTACGAACATGACTTCATCTGAGCCAGAGAAGCTTGTTTGATTTTTTGGATCTGTGGTAAAATTATTTTTGGTGATTGCAAATTTCTTACAAAATTCGAGAGCAATTCGGATTCACCGTTTGATACAATGGGCTAGTTTGTTGATCATTTGTTGAATACGATCATCAATATGTCGAAGTGAGTGATTGTGGTCTTGCTATGAATTGCGCAATCTAGAGCTCCGTGCCAGATGGTCACATGCTTCAATATAGCGACTTACTTTGAATTTCGTATGCTTTGGATGAAGGTGGTTAGGGACTAAGCCGGAAGATAGGGTGTTATGGATCCAGACAAAGCGAGAAATTAAGTTTTAAAAGAAACATGTTGCGCGACAGGAAATAAATCATTTACCTGATTATCGGATTGCGATCCGCTGTCTTCCTGATTTTTTCTCCAAAATTTTCGATTACCAGATACGGTTATCTTTTTCAATGGAAAGCTCAACATAATAAGTTGACAATCAATATGTCAAGTGGAAATATTAGTTTAAACTGCCCCATTTATACTTGTTAGATCTCTTAAGCATAAAATGCTAGGAAAGTGTATGTCAAATTGGTTTGTGTATATGTCTGCATGTGTACACACTTCGAAATGAGATTACAGTGATTTAGTCACAATTACTGACAACTCACTAGATAAGCGTACGCCATGCCTGTGTGTATGTATTCTCGTTTGTTTTTGATTGAGGAGTAATCAACTATTGCACGTGTACACTCATCCCAATGAAATTACAGAGATTTAGCAACATCTGACTAATCACTAGATAAGCGTATGCCACATCGTTGTGTTTGTGTATGTGTGTGTATGAGCGTTTGCTTAAGACTGGGAAATAATCTGTTACATGTAATTAACGGCACGTGTAACAGAAATTCACATGAAACTAAAATGATAACTGTCATTTGTGTATGCGTTTGTGTTTGTGTGTATGCGTGTTTGCATGTAAAGGTCATTCTCGCAGTATTGCAAAGTGATGTCTAAGATCTGGTCATTATTATTTTGATGGCTTGAGAATTAACCATTTGTGTGCATTGTTCACTGTTACATGTACGACGTGCTATTTTTTCCAGTGTAGTTGATCGTTTCACCTTGTTGCCAAATTTATATTTTCCGTGGTAACAGCGAGAATGACCTTTACATGCAAACACGCGTACACTTTACACTTACCAACCAGCCAAAACAAGAAACAAAGTAAAAACGAGTCAGATTTGTTACCACTAGCATAATCAATTGAAAACCCAAAATGTATAAATATGTATGATTGTATAAGAGATGATTAGTATTCACGAAATAAATGGCCTTTATCCACTTTGTTATTGTTTTCTTTCTTCCTATTTAGAAATATGTATATAATATATATATATATATATATATATATATATATATATATATATATATATAATGTATACCTAGACTGTAACATTTATCAACCCTATGGTGGCCTAGTCAATAAATGGTACTAGCACATGGTAAGTGATACATTTTTTTCAATTAGAGGCGAACCATGTACATGTTAAATTTCACTCAAATAACTCTGGTTATAGTTAGGACCGGCGTGTTTACTAACCGCTTATCATTTTATTAGATACGCGCACGTCACGTTCGTGTATGTCTGCGTTTATATATAACTCATTAGTGAAGTATAATTAATACTCACATACATCAATATAGTTGAAATTGCAATCAATGGATCTTAATTTACCATTTGCGTGCCTTCGATTAGTCGTTTATTCTTTGCATTTGAAATGCTGTATTACCAGGGTCTACTCAATAGATAGGGTGGAGACAAAATATAAAAAAGACATGTTCGATTAATGGATAGAAGTTTCGTAAAATAAAAAGGATAGTTTGGTACTAAAGCGTAATAAGTAACGATAAGACATGAAAATTATGAAAATTAATTAACGAAAGTATAAGCAATATTGGGGGAAAAGTTTAAACTTCTTTAATAAGCGTTTAACTAACTAGGAACCTTAAACAATACACGAAAAGTTAAAGGTTGGAAATTAGAAGGATGGTATTCTGAATGATTAATTAACGATTAATGAGATAATATATCCCACTTATAAGCCAATCTCAATCAAATATTCATAATTACTGGAGCTGGCTTCAAATTCTGATTTGTGCAGTCACCTTTTCCTACCATTAACTAATGTTGTATTAAAAATTGCAAATAATGATTTTTCCACCGTTGTTTCATTCACAATATCATCTCGGGGTTTAATTTCGATAGATTCCCTAATCAACTTCATCATTTATAAAAAAATAATAGTTACTTTGCTTATTGTAAACAATTTTGCTTTTTGATAGGTTTCATTTAAAAATTTTTTTAACGCAGACCGTTGTTGGGTGATTACAATTTCTGACAATAATATGGAGACGCCTGTGAACAAGAATCAGCGAACTCTCAAAACCGGAGTGGAACTGTCGAAGCATGAAGCTGCTGCTCTTAAAGAATGCGTTTTAGAGTCTATTTTGTGGCGAGTTTTACCCATATGCGGTGCAATGTTTTTAGCTACCAAAATCCCAGCAATACAGACCTGGATGAATTCTGCGCCAACTCGACGGTTTGCCGTGTATACTTCCATTCCATCCTGTGGCTTTTTACTTGGTCAAATGTTGTACGGCAAAGCTTGTCGTGAGAAAGTTTTGAAGCTGGATGACTGTCGCCTAAAAGAGGTGATGCTTTCAGATTCAATTTTCGGAAAGGTGGCGCGCACTCCCATTAATGACAATGTGCAAAATGAGAATTGTCTGAAACTAACAAACCAACTGAAGCCAGTTCAAACACAGGGTTCTGAAAAATGAGTAGAAATATACTGAAATACCTCATCAAGACATTGTCTCCCCGGAATATAATTCAAATAGGCCGCTTAGTTAGTTCTTTTCAGACAATGATTACAGACCCAGAGATTGAATTTATTTCACCGGTTTCTCAAAAAGTGTATGCGCATTCTTTTTACACAAATTTCATTTCTTCAAATAATAACCGACACAATTTGTGCAACACCAATATAGGATATTAATTTCAGCAGGAACATTGTCGTTAATTTAGTATTATAAATATTTTGTTCTCAATGTAAAAAAATGATTACTCTGTAGTTCTTTATGTGTCACTTATGCTCGTCATACACTAGCTTTAAACTGTATTCCTTAATTTACGTCTACGGTCAAGTTTAAATGCCGAAATTTTTGTATCGTTTACTAAATGCCACATTAAATTATTGCCTAAACTTATTAATAAACGATTTCGGTTCACCTTCAAATTTTTAATACGATGTCACCACGTCTTTCACGTAGGAAGACAGGGAACAATTTCATTTGGTCAGAAAATAGTTTACTCTTTTGAGAATAACCATCTTGAAAAAGTGAATTTAGAAAAAATGTAATTAATTTTATCGTATTCTGTCTTATGCCATACATTTTGTATTTCTCGTCAAAAAATTGTACGCCATCTGCGCTTGCTACTTATAGTAGAATGTATTTTTGAATAAAAACTAGATATACCTTTCATCTTTTATCTGATTACGTGCAATATACAAGCACGCATATATTATTTTTAGTCATTTTTCTTTCTTGAATACCATTGGTTACGCATTACACATGTGTGATTTTTGATTTTATTTAGTATTGTTATTAATTTGAACATGTAAATAAAATTGGGAGTGAAAATATAACTTTTTTATTGCAAACGGTTTTTCCTAAAGATGTCTAATTTTTAATTTCTTTTGATTTGGCCTCACGAATTATATACTTTCATTAAACTAAACGATTGGTTCGTAGTCAAAGACATCTTCGACTTGATGACCGTTGGATCCTGGCTATCCCTACCGGTGGTGTTATTACGGATATTAATATTGACTAAAGGGTATCTCTGTCGAAAACAAATTCGCATGGTTCGTTTAATTTGTTTTCGTTTGCAACTCGTGTGTCGTGCTAAGTTATTTAGGCCAAATTTGCACAATCGAGATAAAGGGGAATTTTATTTAATTTAGATAGTTATAGAAAAAACTCAAAACATTTGTCATTAGTAAATAATGAAGTGTTTCAACCTTCCGTGGACATCGTTAGAACAAAACGACAAACATTCTAACGGGGATCAAGACGCCATTTATGTCTGAGATGTGGTAAAACAGAAGTGTGACTTGCGTTCTTAGTAGTCACAGATTAATTTTACTTGACTGAAAAAAATGCCTACCATGTTTCCATGTCGTCCCGATTATAATTTCAGCTTTCACCACAATAATATTAATCATACAGTTAAGCATTTTGTCTGTGGGATTTGTGGTAACATTTATTTAAAACAAATTTTCTGGCTGTGATAAGCACCAATGCTATATAATTTAAGCGGTTATATAACAAAAATTAACTCTCAGTCGCAGATAAAATATCGATGCGACATATCGTGGTTATCATTAGGGTACAACTACGAACTATCTTGCGGAGATCGCATTTCAATGGATATTTAAGATATGGAAATCAGAAACGCAGCTATCACTTAAGTTAGCCACGCATACAGCGCAAATCAGTGTAATTTTCGCAACAAAATTTTCATGCATTCTAGATGAACATTTTTCGCATTTTGTAAACAAATGATTGAATTAAGTAATCATTAAAACGGTGGGTGGATGCCACCGTAATTTATGTATGCGCACCTGAAGAACACAACGATTAATTTTATACTATCATGTTTTAATATCACCAATAGTCGCATGCACTGACGTAGTTTACACTTCAATAGTCATTAGCGGTGCAAACAGGCAAAGTCATTGAGAATGACAGAATCACAAAACGTATCATAGTTACGGTAAATTGAAGATAAGAATCGAACTTCTTCTAGTCCCACAAAGTTTACTGTACTGGCTTGTCGTCTTCAGAATTTAAATTAAATCCGTAATATAACCTGGTTTAGCTTTCGCTCCAATAATTCGATTTATGAATCACCAAAAGTGCCTGCTGACTTGAAATAAATTGTACATGACTACAAACTCCGCTGCCCGTCCTTCATCCTGTCCTGAGGTAAACTCAACTGGATACCAAAGGCAACTTCTACTTGCTAAGAATCTCCACTACACATCCTATATGCTGTCTAGAGGTAACCTATAAAATACAACGCACGATTAAATATTACTCGATTGGAATTTCCGCTGTACATTCCCGATACTGTCCCGATGTAATCACAACTGGCAGAAAAGTAAGTCATATTTGACTAGAATCTCAACTGCACATTCATAGGTTAACTCTAGACTAGAATTCACGAGTTAACTTAATTTGTCTAGAATCTACAGTCCACATATTTCATGGTGTCTTGAGGTAACGTCATAACTAGAATTCACGTTAAATTGAACTTGACTAGATTTTCCGCTGTCCTACTTTTATGCCGTCGAATGGTACATCTCGATTAGAGGACAAAAGTAAATTTGACTAGAATCTCCACTGCACGCCCTACATGCTGTTCCGAGGTAACCTGACAGCTTTTATTTAAGGGTAAATTGTGCCTGGCTAGAAGTTACCGTACATATCCTGCATTTTTTGCCAAGGTAACTTCACAACTTGAGACCAAGAGTAAATTATACATGAAAAGAATCACTACTACACATCTTATATGCTGGCCTGAGTTAATCTCACAACAGCAGAACAAGAGCAAATTGTACTTGAATAGATCCTTTGCTGCACGTTATCCATGCAATCCCTAGGTAACCTCACAACTGGGAGTCACGAATTAGTTGTAATTGACTAGAATCTCCATTGCACATCCTACATGCTGCCTCGAGATGACCTCACAACAAAAATCCACGTGTAATTTTAATTTGATTAGACTCGACGCTAAAAATACTACATGCTGTCCCAAGGTGTCTTCACAACTCGAAGACAAGTAAATAAGATATTATGAGAAACTTCGCCGCAAATACTACTACGTAATTAACCGCCCAACTTGTAGCCACGTATAAATTGTACTTGATAATAAGCTCCGATGTATACATTACGTGGGGTGCCGAGTTATGTACTATAAACCTTGCTGCAATTCCTATAAGCTGTCCCGAAGTTAGTTCGTAATTCGAAATCACGAGTAAATTCTTTTAACAAGACTCCGCCGCACATCCAACATGCTGCCAAAAGGTAACATCTCAACTGGAATCCATGTGTGTATTGGACTTGAAAATAAGCTCCGATGCGCGTATTACTTGCTGTCCTGAGAAAACCTCAAGACTAGATGGCATGAGTTAAATGTGCTTGACTAGACTTTCAGTTGCACATCCCACATGCTGTGCCGAGGTAACTTGACAATTCGAAAGCACTTCTAAATTATATTTTACTAGGTAATCCACCGCACTTTCTACATGCCGCCACAAGTTAGCCAAACAACTTGAAAGTACGCATAGATTGTACTTGAGAATAAGCTCCGATGGGCCTAATACATGCTCTGTCGAGGTAACCTCTAAACTAGATGACACGAATTAAATGTACTTGACTAGAAACGCAGTTGCAAACCCTACTTGCTGTACTAATGTAACTTTACAATTCGAAGGCACGATTAAACTATTTTACCAAGTAACCCCACAACTAGATGACGCGAGTTAAATGTACTTGACTAGAATATCAGTTGAAAGTTCTACACGCTGTAACTTCATAAATCAAAAGCACGAGTAAATTATATTTGACTAGGAGTTCCGCCGCACATCCTACATCCTGTCATAAGTTCACCGCATAACTTGAAACCACGTGTAAATTATATTTGACAATAGGTTCTGATGTACATGTTACTTGCTCTCCCGAGTTAATCTTACAATTAGATGACACGAGTAAATTGTAATTTACCAGATTCTCCGCTGCAAATTCTACATGATGTTCCGAGGTATCTCCACAAATTGAAGGCACGAGTAAATTAGATTTCATTAGAAACACCAGCGAAAATACTACATGCCGCCACAAGGTGATCACCCAACTAGTAACAACGGGCGAATTGTACTATAGAATAAACTAGGATGAACATATTACATCCTGTTGAGACATAACTTCACGTCTCGATAGTACAAGTAAATTTTACTTGACTATAGTCTCCGCTGCAAATACTACATGAAGTCCCGATGTAGCATCACAACACGAATGAAGGATTAAATTATAGTTGACAAGGAAATTCGCCGCAAGTCCTCCTTGCTACAACAGAGTAACCTCACAAATGGAAGCCATGTGTATAGTATACTTGACTAGAAGCTCCAATGCACGTATTACATGCTGTGCTGATGTTGCCTCATAATTAGTATTTGTGTTTAAATTGTACTTGACTAGAATCCCCGCCTCTAATCGTACTTGTGCTCTAGTGTATCCTCACAAGTCGAAGCCAATTGGAATCCGTATTTGACTATAATCTCTGCGGCATATGCCACATTCTGTCCCGTGGTAACCTCACGAATAAAGGGCACGAGTAGATTATATCTGACTAGAATCTCTGCCGCAATTCTTTCATGCAGCAAAAAAGTAACCTTAAGTATAGGAGCCACGTGTAAATTGTACTTGACTAGTAGCTTCGATGCACATTACACATTATGTCCCGAGCGAAACTTTCAACGAGATGGCTCGAGTAAATTGTACTTGACTAAAATCACCGCAGCAAATTTTACGTGCCGTTCTGAAAAAACTTCACAATTCAAAGAAACGAGTAAATATTATTGAATTATGACCTCAGCAACTAATACCGCATGCTCTCATAAGGTAACCGCGCAACTAGAAATTTCGTGTAAATCATAATTTACTTGAAGCTCTGATGCACGTATTACATTCGGTCCTAAGTCACGAATAAATTGTACATGTCTAGAATCCCCGCTGCTAATCTCACTTCTTTTCCAGAGCTATTTTCAAAACTTGAAGCCATGTGTATTTTGGACTTGATTTGGTAGATATTGAAACTACTCCACTGTTACTTAATATGTTATTGAACAACACACAACAGTATAAGCAAGCACAGTTCCTCTGAAATCTACTAAAATCAGATATTTTTGCTAATAAATTTAAAGTACAAAAAACAGTCGTATGTTAGCAACCTATGGAGAACTGCGATTTAACGAAGTACAGGGTAATTTTGGCCGGCAGAATAATCACACGCGGGCGTTAAATCTGAATTACGTGTGATAAAATTAAATACTTTTGCGTTTTCTTTTTTCACACTCATTTCGATTTATATTTATACACGAAAAATAGAAATAAACATGCCCAGTTGACAATTTGCTTGTTTTCACTTGTCTGTTTATCCATACAATGGAAACCTATATTTTTCATTTGATTTTTGGTACTCCGTGCTATTGATGGTAAATTTAATGAGAAGCCTAGTCTATGTGGTTATTTTCGACCGACAGTTTTTATTCCTGAGGAACTATTGCCATTTGATGAACTGTCGACTCTCTGGCGCCATTGATGTTGTCCGAGAGAACCATCAGAACAATTTGTGGTTCAGTTGCACGTCTTTCCGTAAGATAAAGTCAAAATTACTGCGCTAATTTGTGTGTTAATACTCAAGATGAATATGAAATATTTAGATAGAGAAAAATAAACGAAACCTAATTTTATTAGACGGCAAAATAATGCTTATTGCGAAATGTTAACTTCATTTCAAACCTACAAGTTTTGCATCTCTACATACGATTATGAAGCCTCCCGTTGCAAGGAAAAAATATCAATTTTTTGCCTGAACTGCACTAAATTAGCATTATATATCCGATAATTTGCAACCGCAAATTTTGAAAGAACTTTCATGGTTTTGGTGTGAAATGTGAACATCTTTGGTGGCTTGTATCTCTCCGAGATAGGTAATATTTATTGAGACTTTCCTATTTTAGATGGACGGCTACCCAGGTCTAATGATTGAAATCATTCTGGCAAATCTGATTTTGAGATGCCAATGATTACGTTTCCTTCAGCTTCCGAAACGGCTTCTCTGCATCCTGCATATTTACGTCCTTCCGCCATATATCATTTAACACTAATTGTTAGCGGCACGTCAAACCGAAATCGGGGTTTCACATAAAATAATCTTGTTTTATTTTGGCATAATGACGAGATTCCTGCTACTATTGCCATTACGATTAGTTGGGGAATAGTGGTTGCCGGGCCGAAAATTTTATGGCTAACGAATTTAGCAAGTAACAAACCATGGCGCGTATTCTGGCCTCGAAAAGCCCAAACATCCATCAACTGCTCGAATGTTAGTTAAAAGTTTTAAATAAAGTTTGTGGACTTGAGATAAACAGCAACCCTATTGCATTCAACAAATCGAACAACATAGTAAAACTTCTGTCAGTTGCACGTATTTACATGTTTCGGACTTTTATTTAAAAATCAGAGTACGGCGATAAACTGACCAGCGAGGAGCCAAACCACAATGTATATATATATATATATATATATATATATATATATACATATGGAAAGCGAAATTATATATGTTAGTGACTGAAAATAAATTGTGCATCCAAAATTTCTAGTCAAGTACAATTTATGCGAGACTACAAGAGGTAAGAGCCACATATTTAAATTTAATTTCTCTGTATATGCATTGCGGTTTGATCCTCGCTAATTACTCAGACGTGCTGTACCGATTATCATGCAAGGTCCAAAACTTGCTTGTATGTTTCATTGGCGGTAGTATTGCTGTTGTTGGACTGATTAAATAAAGGGTGTTGGTTTTTATTTCGAGTTTGCAAACTTGATTTAAAGAATATCAATTTAATGATTAAACATCACCACAAGGTCAGAGATTACTCATAAAATATTGACCTGTTTTAAAGACCTGTTGTTGTTTTAATAACACTGTCTAATGCTAATTAAAGATTAAAAAATCAAATATGTATCTGGTTTTATAGCTGGATTGCGGATAGTGTGTCTGCAAGAGGTAAAAATTTAAATGTTCAAAACGGGGACATATTTGCATTTCAGTATTTCATTTATTCAGATTGGTACAAATATGAAGTTATAGATTTTTTCAACGCTCGGAATACGTTTTGGCGTAGTAGAGAAGAAGCAGTCGATAATTTGTTAAAATTTAAATAATATTAATGGTTGCCAAGTTGGATAGACCATAGTTTTTAGAGGTCCTAATTCTCCTAATATATATTTGTAAAAGAATTTATCTTTCATTTAAACTGACTTCCAAAAATGGCTTTGTTAAAAAGCTGTCCAGACTGAATTTTGAAGGACTAAGCTCACGTTTATTCAAATTTTCATTGAAATCCGATTGACATCTAAAAATCCTTTCTGTCTAATCGAACAAACCGAGACCTCGTGAAATCATCTTCTAATCCATCGTCGTTTCATTTTCCCAGCTTTAAGTATTTTAACTTGTCCATACCGTCATTAGACCGCTTCATAGTTGACAACATTTCTTTGATATCCATTTGACGACTATCAATCTTTTCTGGATTTGCTCTGCCTAATCGAACAAACCGAGACCTCTTGAAATCATCTTCTAATCCATCGTCGTTTCGTTTTCCAAGCTTTAAGTATTTTAACTTGTCCATACCGTCATTAGACCGCTTCATACTTGACAACATTTCATTGAAATTCAATTGGCGACTATCATTACTTTCAGGAGTTGCCCTGCCTAATCGAACAAACCGAGACCTCTTGAAATCATCTTCTAATCCATCGTCGTTTCGCTTTCCCAGCTTTAAGTATTTTAACTTGTCCATACCGTCATTAGACCGCTTCATACTTGACAAGATTTCATTGGAATCTAATTGACGACTATCAAAGTTTTCAGGAGTTGCTCTGCCTAATCGAACAAACCGAGATCTCTTAAAATCATCTTCTAATCCATCGTCGTCTCGTTTTCCAAGTTTTAAGTATTTTAACTTGTCCATACCGTCATTAGACCGCTTCATACTTGACAACATTTCATTGAAATCCAATTGACGACTATCAATCTTTTCTGGATTTGCTCTGCCTAAACGAACAAACCGAGATCTCTTGAAATCCTCTTCTAATCCATCGTCGTCTCGTTTTCCAAGTTTTAAGTATTTTAACTTGTCCATACCGTCATTAGACCGCTTCATACCGGACAACATTTCATTGAAATCCAATTGACGACTATCAAATTTTTCAGGTGTTGCTCTGCCTAATCGAACAAACCGAGATCTCTTGAAATCATCTTCTAGTCCATCGTCGTCTCGTTTTCCAAGTTTTAAGTATTTTAACTTGTCCATACCGTCATTAGACCGCTTCATACCGGACAACATTTGATTGAAATCCAATTGACGACTATCAATCTTTTCTGGATTTGCTCTGCCTAATCGAACAAACCGAGACCTCTTGAAATCCTCTTCTAATCCATCGTCGTCTCGTTTTCCAAGTATTTTAACTTGTCCGCGCCTGTTAAAACCGCTTCACTTACCGGACAACATTTGATTAATCAATTGACGACTATCAATCTTTTCTGGATTTGCTTCTGCTAATCGAACAAACCGAGACCTCTTGAAATCCTCTTCAATCATCGTCGTCTCTCTCGTTTTTCAAGCTTTAGTATTTTAACTTGTCCATACCGTCATTAGACCGCTTCATACTTGACAACATTTCATTGAAATTCAATTGGCGACTATCAATCTTTTCTGGATTTGCTCTGCCTAATCGAACAAACCGAGACCTCTTGAAATCATCTTCTAATCCATCGTCGTTTCGTTTTCCAAGCTTTAAGTATTTTAACTTGTCCATACCGTCATTAGACCGCTTCATACTTGACAACATTTCATTGGAATCTAATTGACGACTATCAAACCTTTCTGGATTTGCTCTGCCTAATCGAACAAACCGAGACCTCTTGAAATCCTCTTCTAATCCATCGTCGTCTCGTTTTCCAAGCTTTAAGTATTTTAACTTGTCCATACCGTCATTAGACCGCTTCATACTTGACAACATTTCATTGGAATCTAATTGACGACTATCAAATTTTTCAGGAGTTGCTCTGCCTAATTGAACAAATCGAGACCTCTTGAAACCCTCTTCTAATCCATCGTTGTCTCGTTTTCCAAGCTTTAAGTATTTTAACTTGTCCATACCGTCATTAGACCGCTTCATACTTGACAGCAAAGGGATTTTCTGTGAGGAAAATTTGTTTTCCTTCGATTCGTCACCGTTTACATTTTTGCCAGTGAATTTTACGTCGCTTTCCGGCGGACTGTAGTTTTTGTTCTCTGATATTGGCCAAGCAGTATCAAATGGCTGATGCGAAAACGTGTTTTGTTGTTGCTTTTCATTATTTGGCACACCGATGTCTGTTTGAATGCCATAGGATTCTTTCTCGTTGAAAAATGGGCTGACGGCGTCTTTTGTCGGTAATTGCCGTTTTCCTAATCGAACATCATTGTCTAGAGCAATTGGATAACTTGGTTCGGCTGATGATGAACAGAGTAAAAGTAGACTAACAATTAAAACGGAAGGAAGCAGCCATGAAATCATGGCGCACGTCAATTGGTTGTAACGCATTGAAATTAGTTTTTTCATTGAGTTTCCTGTAAAACAAAATGAATGGAGAAAATACATACAAATATTATTGAGAGTAAGCGTAGTTTACAGTCGACGCTTAAAATGAATCCAAAGAAATCTTCAATTTGCAGCTGATAGAAAGCACAGTTAATGCCAACATAAATAGGATTGTTTGTGAAATTCGCTTATCTATGCACCGAATTGTTAACTAATAAATGCACAGAAATTGAATTTAGGTGTGTCTTAAGCTTTAATATTGTGAAAGAAGATACTTACATGACGAACTGTTTCTACTGGTAACACCTGTTTAGATAACACCTTGGACTACTACATGTCTTAAAAGTTTTGTACTCTTTTTATTCAAAGAAAACTAAACTTTCGTGCTATAAGAAGGAAACTTAGCGTAGAAGTTTCCTGTATAACAAAACGAATTGAGAAAATAAATACAAACATTATCGAGGGCTAGCGTATTTTAAGTCGACGCTTAAACATGACTCCAAAGGACACTTCAATTTGCGGCTGATAAGAATCACAGTTAATGCCAAAATGACTCGAATTGTTTCTAAATTTGCCAAACTATGTACGGATTTGTTAACAAATGAATGCAAAGATATTGAATTTAGGTGTGTTGTTAGCTTTAACATTGTGGAAAATATTCCTACTTACTTGAAATACTGTTTTTACTGGTAAAACCATGTGTAGATAACACCTTGGACTTCGTTATGTCTTACTAATTTTGTACTATTTTAATTCAATGAAGACTACACTTTATTGCTAAAAAAGGAAACTTAGTATAGCAGTTTCCTGGAAAACATAACGAATGGAGAAAATACATACAAATATTGTTGAGAGTAAGCGTATTTTAAGTAGACGCTTAAACATGACCCCAATGAAAGCTTCCGTTTGCAGTTGATAATAAGCACAGATAATGCCAAATTAACTGGGATTGTGATTGAAATTTGTTGAACTATGCACTGATATGCTAAATAATAAATGCAAAGATATTGAATTTAGATTTAACATTTTGAAAAAGATTCTCACTTACTAGACTAACTGTTTCTACTGGTAAACCCCTGCTTAGAAAACACCTTGGACTTCGTCATGTTTTACTAGTTTTGTAGTATTTTTTATTCAATGAAGACTAAAGTTTCTTGCTAAAAAAAGAAACTAAGTGTAGCAGTTTCCTCTAAAATAAAATGAATTGAAAATATACATCCAAATATTATTGAGAGTTAGCGTATTTTCTGTCGACGCTTAAACATGACTCCAAAATGCCCAGGTAATGTCAACAAAACTATGACAGCTAGTGAAATTTGTTGATTTATGACCTAATTTGTTAACTAAATATCCACAGATATTAAATTTAAGTGTGTCGTTAGTTTTAGCATTGTGGAAAAATATTCTTACTTACTTGAAGTACTTTTAAAACAATGTTTAGATAACACCTTGGACTTCGTCATGTCTTACTAATTTTGTCGTATTTTTATTCTATGAAGACAGAACATTCTTTCCATAAAAAGAAAACTTATTGTAGCAGTTTCCTGTAAAACAAAATTTACAAAATTTACAGTCGGCGCTTAAACATGACTCCAAAGAAATCTTCATTCTGCATTTGGTAGTATGCACAGGTAATGCTAGCATATCTCGGATTGTTTTTTGAAATTTGTTGATCTATGCCCTAATTTGTAAACAAATTAAAGCGCAGGTATTGAAATATGGTGTGTCGTTTGCTTTAACATTGTGGAAAATGATTCTTACGTACTTGACGAACTGTTCCTACTGGTAAAAGCATGTTTAGATAACACCTTCGACTTCGTCATGTCTTACTAGATTTCTATTATTCCTATTCTCGGAAAATTAACATTCTTGCGATAAAAAGAAAATTTAGTCTAGTAGTTTCCTGAAAATGAAAATGAATGGAGAAAATAAATACAAATATTATTGGTAATTAGCGTATTTTGAAGTCGACGCCTTAGTCATGAAATCAAAGAAACCTTCATTTTGCAGTTGATAGTATGCAAAGATAAATCAAGAAAACTGGGATTTTTTGTGAAATTTGTTGATCTATGCCCTGATTTGTGAGCTAAAAAATGCACAGATATTGAATTTAGGTGTGCCCGTAGCTTTAACATTGTGGAAAATGATTCTTACTTACTTAATGAACTTTTCCAGTGCTTAAACCATGTGTAGATAACACCTTGGACTTCGTTATGTCTTACAAGTTTTGTAATATTTTTATTCTATGAAGTCTAAAATTTCTTTGAATAAAAAGGAAACCTAGTGTAGCAGTTTCCTGGGAAACAACATGAATGGAGGATATAGATAAAAAATATTATTGAGAGTTAGCGTATTTTACAGACGTCGCTTAAACATGACTACAAAAAAACCTTCATTTTGCAGCTGGTACTATGCACAGGTAATGTTAACATATGTCGGATTTTTTTTGAAATTTGTTGATCTATGCCCTGATTTTTAAACTAATAAATGCAAAGATATTGAATTTAGGTGTGTCGTTAGCTTTAACATTGTGGAAAATGATTCTTACTTACTTAACGAACTTTTTCCAGTGCTTAAACCATGTGTAGATAACACCTTGGACTTCGTCATGTCTTACTTTTTTATAGTATTTTTATTCTATGAGTACTAAATATTCTTTCTATAAAAGGAAACGTTTTGTAGCAGTTTCATGTAAAACAAATGAATGCAGAAAATACACACCAATATTATTGAGAGTTAGCGTAATTTACAGTCGGCGCTTAAACATAATTCCGAAGAAACCTTCAATTTTCATTTGGTAGTAAGCAAAGGTGAGGCCAACATAACTCGGATTGTTTGTGAAATTTGTTGATCATTGCCCTGATTTGTGAACTTATAAATGCACAGATATTGAATTATGGCGTTTGTCATTTGCTTTACCATTGTGGAAAAATATTCTTTCTTACTTGACGAACTGTTCCTACTGGTAAAATCATATTAAGATTACACCTTGGACTTCGTCATGTCTTTCTTGTATTTTGATTCGATGAAGACTAAACTTAGTATAGCAGGAAGAAAATGATTGTGGAGTGGGCTAAAAAAATGAAGCTTTCAATTGACTTTTTATAAGATAAATTTAGAACTCAAAACATATTTACTGAATAAAAAATATGATGAGTAAATATTTTGTGAATTATCAAATATACTAAACTCCTCTCTGTCAGTAGATAAATGGTCTGGATTCTAGTTTTTGAAATAGAAGATGAATCTGAGGAAGAATGGTTTGCTAATAATCAGACAGACCTAAACATTTCGTTGTCGTAACATTGTTATTCGGCAGATGGATAGAGAGAGAGAGGCATACGCGGCTCTGATCGTGGAAGTATCTACTAGGAATCCTGTCGATGACAGAATGAAGGTATGTGAAGATACAAGAAGCTTCCAATCATTTGCAGAAATACCATTCACCTCTTATATGTTAACGTTGAAGATTGTGACTATTTCCCTCATCAGGGTAATCAAAATTGATGATGGTCATAACATCTATATTTATAATAACTGAATAAAGTAAAATGGCCTATGTCAATACATAAAGTTCACCTTGAAACATAACCAATTTTATCCATGGTATATTTGAAATAAAGAGCAGTGAGCGCATTTTATTTGAAATAGCTCTTGGTTAAAGCAAAAGAGAAATCGGATGTTGAATGATATATTCAACTTATACGAACTTTTGTCTATTACTTGTTGCGCACACAGTAGGATAAATCAAATACAACTGAACGGAAAGTTTAATCTCATGCACATTGGTTTCGTGCTTACTGGCGACTCATCAGTAGGCGTCGGTTTTACGTGGTGTGTAATTATTTCCGGAAGCATCAACAGATAGGTCACAGTTACCTCACAAATATGCGACAAAAAATCACAAATGACATAATACGTTAATTCACGAGCAGGACACAAAACGTCAGGAAATCCTTTATTATTGTCATTGAGAAATGGAAATCGCTGATATAATACCTTATTTGTTCACAAACCTTTGTGAACCGTTTAATTCTGCTGCAACAGAATTTGTTCTTTAAATTAATTTTACGAGTTTGAAGTAAACACCAATTCCATAGTATTTAACCAATCTTCGACCAAAATATCAAAATGACCGCCAATCGTACGCATTGACACATTTGGACCTTCATGATAATAATCAGAGTACGACAGCAAACTGACCAGCGAGGATCAAAATATAATGTATATTTATGGAAAGGAAAATTAGATATGTGGCTCCCACGCTTGTAGTCTCGCATACATTGACTTCGACTGTAAATTCCGGCTGCAAGATTTCTATGCAGTTATGTAAATTAACTTTTTCAGTAATAGCCACAATCAATCGCAAACAATGATTTTTTATTTGTATTATACATACATACATACATATAAATATATATATATATATATATATATATATATATATATATATATATATATATATATATTACAAAAAAAGATAGAAATATGTGAACAAAGAGTGTTAAAAAAACGGAAAACCAATCAATTATTATGAAATCCAGTTCGCACATCACGCTTTACGTAAATTTCTTTCGTTTTGCATAAACCATCAATTTGTCTATTGTATATTAAATTTCTTTTGTTTTTGCATTTAGTAATTAATTTGAATTCTACGTCTGGAGAACATACGTGCGATGTTTCGATGATGTGTTGCGCAATAGCAGATGTGTATTAACCATTTGATTTAAAACAGGCGTTTAAGTTGCAATGTTCTCTCATTCGAGTAATAAACCGTCTGGTCGATCGGCCTACGTAAGTTGATCGACAACTTGCGTATGTATATTGGTAAATAATATTTCATATCGACATTAACGGCTGTTTCTCTTTGATTGCCGGTAAAGGCAA
>JAQBSW010004642.1:30000-66669 GCA_029291075.1 Eudiplozoon nipponicum
TATTAAAAAAAAATTATTAAATTGAACCGACAGTGGATGCTCTATCGAGACACCTTTTGATTTGCTTTTATAAATTATTCTTGAACTTAATTTATACTGATTACATACATATATACTTTATCTTCTTAATTTGTTAAAAATATTCATTCAACTTGCTTTAAACATTAATTAATTAATTAACTCAAGGTTGCTATTTTGACATAAAAACCTGAAACACATTGTACATACATTTTTCAGTATAAACTAAGAATTGTATAGTATAGAAAAGGAAATTCATCCAGTAGATCGGTTTCGTCCTTATTGGGAGCTTATTAAGTTATTTCCAGAATTTGCCGCGGACAGGGCTCGAACCTGGGTACTTCTATTTCGGAATCTGTTGCTCTAACCACGAAGCCTCAGTTTTATATTAAATAATGTTTCTTGATTAGCGTTTCCTTTAGGTGGAGCCTATATACCATACTTTCGGACCAATACTCCCAACTTTTGACATTTACTTCCAACTTTAATCAATTCTCTGTGTTCAGTGAAATCTTTTTTATAGCATTTTGAAGAAGGTGCTACATTTGCATAAGAAAACATTTTAAAATCATATAAGCTAGTTAAATAATAATTTTTCACTAAGTTGTATCTATTAGCAAAATAAATTACAGATTATTTATTTATTAAAACGATGGAAAAGAAATGAATGCACTTTTCAACTACGTACTACAGAATTCGGGGACTATAAATTTCTGTATGTTTTTTTATTCATTATTGAACTAAATTGGTTTTCTGGTTTATGAAGGCTTACCAATCAATAATCTAAAATTATATTGTATCTAGAATTGGTGGGTTACAACGCTGAGAATCTCAATTATTACTCATGATTATTAAATTAGTTTGTAGTTTTTACATTTGATCTTTGGTTTTTTCATTTTAAAATACGGTGTCGTCAAGATTTTTCTGTTGAATTTGTTTTTAAAAAGCAACCAGTTCATTAGCACAGTTTCACCTAATTTGCCTGAATTTAAATATGACACATAGCTGACGATTGAATCATTATATAAGATATTAACTTTTAAATTAGTTTTGTACTAAACGTTTCACGGGATTAAAACAATTCAAGCAATATTTAATTTTTATTCGGTCTCTTCTTATTTTAAATTCACATATTTTGTCTAAACATCGGCCGTGATCACGTTAGGTTTGATTGGAGCCGATACGACATGATCAAAATATTTTGTGAAATAATTTTTTTAAATTTTGATGTGGAATAATATTTTTCATGGGTTTCTCAATACTTAAAAATGGTGAAATTAACTGCAATATATATATATATATATATATATATATATATATATATATATTATTCGTTATCTACAAATGATGTATGACCTAATTCTATTTTAAATTTGAATGAATTATGCTATGATTTGAGGTGTTTCAATACCAATATCAAGCATGACACATGAGAAAACCCTAGATAAAAACACCCTGAAATACAAATCATATGTTGATATTGGATGGTATATTATATTTGGACCATGGGAGATCAACTGATAAATTTCTTAAATATAGCAAATCATATGAGCAAGCTGAAATTTACAATTGAAAATGAAACGTGGCGAATTACCATATCTGGATGTCAAGTTAATTATAAATAGTACAAAACCAGAACGGAATGCAAGTATGTATTAATTGTTGCGAACCTAGTAACAAATTAGTTCAGTTGTGACCAGAAGGATAAACCAAAGGCAGCATGAAAGGAAAGTATAATCTCATGCACATTCGTTTCGTGCTTTCTGGCGACTCATCAGGAGGAGCCGATATTACACCCTTTAGCCACTATATATTTGGGTGAAGAATATGGGATAATAGGACGGTACAATCTCTTAGACGAATGTGTTAACCTGCAATAGTGAAGCTAACATCATATAAAGTCTAAGACAATGCGACTTCAACGCTAACTTACACTATATAATATATATACCGAGTCTGTAAAAAATACTAACACTATGTCTATAGTGTTAGTAACCGATGCCCACATAACTGTACCGAAAAGTTACATGCTACTAACACTATGGTTTCCGAGTCGGTACATGATACCAACATGATACATATCAATTTATGCTATAGCTCACCGAATTTGAGAACTAAAACAATTTCTGAACACCTGTTACTCCAGTAAATCCATGCACTCTGGTCTTGATCGATATCAGTTATCACATTTCGCGGTAAGCATGACATAATTAAATTCAATATATAACATGGCAATAAGAAGCCTAAGACTAACAGATAAAAAACATAGGAAGATTGAATTAGGTAGACTGCGCGAAATTTTCAGTGCTAATGTTTATCCTCTAAAGTTAATTGAAGCCACTATAAAGAGCGTTATAAGTAAATTTAATCATGACTGGAAGTACGTGAAGTCAAATAAAACAAAAGATGATCGGAGGGTAATGGTAATACCTGATTCTAAACTAAGTAGGAAAATCAAAATGGTAGCATCTAAATACAATCTACGTACTGTTTTAAAACAGACTTTTACCCTAGGTATTAAACTGCCCAATCAAAAGGAGAAAATTGGACCATTAAACACATCAAGATTATATGAAATTCCATGTAACACCTGTAACCTGATGTATGTATGTGAAACCATTCGCTCAATTATAGTAAGAAAAGGGGAACATAAAACCGCATTAAAGTATGGCCATGTTAATAGATCGGATCTTGCATGCAATACAATAGAGACAGTACACTCAATTATTTGGGATGGGTGTAGACGTATATCAATTTTTAGCCGTAACAGATCGACTAGATTGATTAGAGAATCCATAGAAATTAAATCGAGAAATGACACCATGAATGAAACAGCCGTAGAAAAATCACTAGGTCCAATTTGGAATACAGCACTAAATAATTGTAGGAAAAGAAGATTGCACGAATCAGAATCAGCAGCTCGCTGAATTAAAAGAATAAGAACACTGGACTGATATTAACTTACAGAGGAGGAGGGTGAGTAATTCAATATATCCTAATTTATTTTATGTTTATCTTATAATTTCTTCCTTGATTACTTGTTATCGTATTTTATCTATTAGCATACGTTTTGTTTAACAAACATTTATCTTTGTATGATGGGAGGGTTTATTTTTAAAAATGTCAAACTTCCTTTGCACTATTACTAGAATCTTTCTTTATCAGGCAATTTTTTTGATTTCTTTTAGGAACCTTTTAATTCAACTTTCTACCCTATTAAAACACTTTATCCGTTTCTAATTTCGTTTTGCTAACTCTTAATTATTTACTGTATTCATGGTATCTTGCCCCTTCTTCACCGTAATGCCACTCGGACTTACTTGATTCAGTAAAGTACGTGTAAAAATGGGCCGAGATGTGCATTTAGGAAGTGACAGTTATCATTTTAGTTTCACTTGAATGACTGTTACACGTGCCTGTAATTACATGTAACAGATTATTTCTCAGTCTTAAGCAAACGCTCACGCACATACACACAAACACACAGACTTGACATCCCTCTTATCCATAGTGAATAATCGATATTGCTAAATTACGACACTGTGATGAGTACAGAGAGAATTGATTGCTTCTCAATCCAAACAAACGAAAATACACACAACAGTCATGACGTACGCTTATCTAGTAAGTAATTCTCATTAAATCACTGTAATCTCATTTCGACAAGTTTGCACATGCAGACCTATACACAAATCAATTTGACATACACCTTCCTTGCATTTTTATTAGAAAAAAACAAGTTATGCTTAAGAGATCTAACAACAAGTATAAATGGGGCAGTTTAAACTAAAATTTCCACTAGACATATTGTTTGACAACTTAGTAGGTGATGTGCTTTCCATTGAAATATAACTGTTCACAGTATCGAAACGAAAATCAGGTACAATCTATTACTTGTCTGCAACATGTTTCTAAAATGAATATTTCTTTATATATATATATATATATATATATATATATATATATATATATATATATATTTATATTTATATAGTTACGTTACGTACAGAAAATTTTATTGTGGAGAGTGTGTGCAATTCAGTTTGAGCTCGACACTCGAACATTACTTTTCTTTTAGAGCAGAATATAAGGAAGAACCCGTTCTTGTATCTGATAAACTTTCTTTATCTGCAATTGGAAATGCTACTATGAGTATAAATATATGTTTAAATGCATATTTATAAAACATAATCCATTGTTTTTAAGGTACGATTATGATTATATGCTTTTAAATTCACCTTGTGTGAAAAAAGGTTAGTATTCAAAGTTTGAATGACTTCATCAGGCTAAAATTGGTCGATATTTTGTTAAAGGAGCTGCTTTCAACGGTAACGATTTATTCTTATAGACATTGTATATAATTTTTGACTATGATGCTGTCAATAAATATGGTTTTATTCGATTTACATATTTTTCTACTAGATATTAACATTTCAAATTTTGGATGTGCTAACCAAGATAGAAATCTTTCTATATTAAATTTTCATTGATTAAGTTTTACGAATTAAAGATTTTCTACAGGTCGTTGATATTTTAGAAGGGCCATGTCGTTGCCAAATAATCTGCAGTTGGTTTCTTCTTTGATACTAGTTATTCTTTTTCAATAGGCCTATATATCGTTTAGTTTGTTATGGTGTGATATATATTTCATTTCTTCATCTAATGGTTTCTTTTATATATATGCTTATATGACATTCGATAATTTAGGTCAGTTGCGTTTTGAAACCATTGCTTCCTATTACGATTTGTTCGAAATTATCTAATACATAAATCATGTTCTGGTAAGGTGTGATTGAAGCAGAGATTAAAAGACTAAAATTAAATAGACTACCAGATGAAACACAAATTAGGAGCGCTAATTATAGGTATATTATGTATATTGATCTGAATTTTAGAATGGCCACTGGGAGGAAAACCCGAAAGCATTGCAAAAAAGTATTTTATCCAAGCTGAATAGAGGGCCTAGAGAATACATTTGAACATAAGCATACACCAAAGTCAATATGAACAAACGATATATTCCCGTGTACAAATAAGTTTTTTGCCTACTGGCGACTCATCAGTAGGAGCTGTAAATATACCTTTTATCCACTATATATTTGTTCAACAAATGTCGGAAAGTTTGACGGTGCAGTCGTTTATATGGATCAGTATTTAATCTTCGGAAATGCGACTTCCAAGCCAATTCATATTATACACTATGTACCATACCTGATACTTATACCAAAACCTGTATTGGACGCATGGTATTTCAGCAAATCGATACGGAGTTGGCACCTACTTATGAGTGACCAGTGTGAGCAATTTACGTTCTTGTAGTTTTCGGCAATTAGTGGTCGCCTATTTATAGTGGATTCACGCTGTTTTTGTAGCCATTTTATATTAGACTAGATGTAATAGTTAGACCCTGCTTGTGGCAGAAGACCAATATATATGCAATTATGTATTAGGTGTTGCGCAACTAGTAGCAGTTTATTTTATTTTTAATTCTCAATTTTGTTGAACTTTAGCATACATTGAAATCCATCGTGTTGGTGCCGTGTACCGACTCAGCAACCACAGTGGTAGTACCATGTACCTTTTCGGTAAAATAATGTTGGTATCGGGTACCGACATATTAGATATGGTGTTGGTGTACTTTACAGCTTCGGTATGTATTTTATGTATGGTGAGTAAAGTTTGAAGTCGCATTGTCAAAGACTTTATATGAAGTTAGCATCACTACTGCAGGTCCCCACATTCGTATAGGAGATTGTACCGTTCTATTTTCCGACATTCTTCACCCAATAGTATAGTGGGTAAAAGGAGTAATACTGGTTCCTACTGATGAGTCGTCAGTAAGCCCGAAATGAGTGTTCACATGAGATTATACCATTCGTTCAAGCTGAATTTTGTTTATCCTTCTGGTCATATTTAAAATAAATTGTTACTAGGTGCGCAACACCTAATACATGATTCTACAAGATATGGTCGCTAAATACCAGCGGTAGCACATTCCTCATAATCGCAAAATTATAATAGGCATCCATTTCAAGTGGATGCCAATTTCTATTAGCAACAATTGATCAATTGTTGCGAATATCTATTGGTCTATTGCTACTAAGAGACGATCATTTGCAATGATCTTCCGCTACAATTGATCACCCATTAATTAAAAACTTCTGCCACTATTTCTCATCTAATTTTTTTTTGCTTTCCGTTTCTAACGAACGATAATTAGTATTATTTGTAACTTTTGCTGAAGCTAGTATTTGCTCCTAATTAGTACAATTATCGCTTCCAACTATTAGACAGTTTTACATATCAAATGAGACCACGCAATTTCTACACCGCTGTTTCTTGTTATGACTACTTACTGTTGTGCGCCAAAACCCATTCATGCTTATTGTATGCCCAGTGTCATTATTCCAGAAAATTAATCATAACCTAATATTTCAAACATTTGCTGGAACTAGTATTGTTTCCTAATTAGTGCTTTCATTGTTTTAAACTATTTAAAAGTTTATTAATAAAACCAAGTTTGCGAGCTTGAAGTAAACACCAATCCCATTGCATTTAACCAGGCGTCGAACAATATAGCAAAAGTTCCGTCAGTCACACGCACTGATGCGTTTTGACTTTCCATGATCATCATCAGTGTTCGACGTCAAACTGACTAGCGCGGATCAAACTGCATTGCATATATATGCAAAGCAAAATTAGATATGCGGCTCTGACCTCTAGTAATCTAACATACTTTGTACTGGACGGGAAATTTCGGCTGCACAACTTATATACGGCCACGAACATTTACTGTTTGCAAATTTCGCCACATAAATAAATAGGTAATACAATTAAACAATCAATGATTGCACGAGTGGTGGCAACAATTTTTCAAATCAGGTTTGCGAACTTGATGTAAAAACCAATCGCAAACTTGATTTAAGTAATTATTACCTTCAGCGCTCGAAATCATTGATTGTTTTGTTGACTAGTTTTACGTATGAAATTAGGCAACGAAATTTTGCACCTCTTTGTCATTTAAAACGTCAGTTATCAACTTAATTGAAACAGCTACTGCACTTCTATCTTTTTCTTCTGTTATGACACCACAGTGTTATGTTTCAAAACCCATCAACGCTCATTTCATGCCCAAGGTTAACTGAACGATGTGAAATTGCAGATTTATTTACATTTACATAGGTTTATGTGATCGTATGGTCTTCTCTTCTTAACTGTGTTGGTTTCAAGTTTTCTTCCCCAAACAGAATGTTTTAAACTTATAATATCCATGTTTTCGCGTGTGGTGGTAAAAAGTCCTTAAATAAAATTTGCGAGATTGAAGTAAACAACAATCCTATTGTATTCAACCAGTCGTCGAACACCATAGCCAATCTACCGTCAGTGACACGAACTGACGCGTTTCGACCTTCCATGATCATCATAAAAGTACGACGACAAGCTGACAAGCGAGGATCAAACCACAATATTTGAAAAGTAGATATGCGGTTCGCATCTTGTAATTGACTGGAAATGTTGGCAGTATAATTTGTATGCAGTTACGAACAATAATTTTTTTCAGATTTTGCCATATATATATAGTTAATACAATTAAACAATCCATGTTTGCGCGGGCCGTGTTAACATTTATTTGAATCAAGCTTGTGAGCTTGAAGTAAATGCCAATCGTATTGTATTTAACCAGTCGTCAAAAAATATAGCAAAACTACAGTTAGTTTCAAAATTTAAGACACTTTTTACATGTCTAAAAATTTAAATGCTCTCATTTTGTCTAACAAGTTCACTACCTGGTATACCGAACTGTCGTAATTCGGCTCGCTATTTTTAGTTTAATCCTTATTATATTAGTTTCTTGCTATGTTTGTAAACTCAAACTACCATGACAAACTCCGTCAGATTTTTCACACTTCGACTTTGGATTAATTTTACTTGCGGAATCTATTACATTTGTTTCTTTTAACTTGAGAATATATATATTAGCATTAACAATATCACGCCTACTTCTTTGTTCAGTCTCCTTTTGTTTTACATTGGACAATCTATGAATTTTGATTGACATAGATTTCAGTATTCCGACTTTTATCAGGTACAGCTGAATTTAATTTGAAGAAAATAAGAAATCCAAACAAGTGTCCTACCTATGAAAATCTTTCTGGTTTCTCACCATTTTTAAGTAGCTTGACATTGAAAAACGTTCATTCACCTAATGACTCAATTTTATTCGTAACCTGAATTGCCCTGATCGAATTAATTATGGAGAACAATAGACCCATTTAACCTCACCATGCCTTTAGATAGTCCATATATTGTTAAAAAACCGCACGTGCACTTTCAGCTTCTTGGGCGTCATGTCTACATTTTTGTTGAAAAGTAATGCCTAAAAATTTTTCTACGTGCATACGCTCACCATCTACAAAATGTGTTCAACAGACATCTTTCTTCATTCCATTATTAAGGGATAATTAATGCGAAATCGACAAAATCATCCAGTGCTTTTAAAATGGGTTTCTTAGTGTAAGTAAAGATAAAATCAGAGCTCACCAAACTTTCATTTACATTTTTTTACAAACTTCAACCAAATTGTAAGAGTACACCAATATTTTACCTAAGAAATATAAATATTATTTTAAATTCTACGATAGAGAAACCTAGGCGCAGTTCTTGACATTAACAATAAATCTAAATTAAATAAATGATTTATAACACTGCTAGACGATACACTCTGGAGGCAATCGTATTTCTTTTTTTTGAGTTTTTACAATATTTCGCAACAAATTCATTGCTTGCGATCATATGATTGATCACTAATTTTAGATTTTCTGGTAATTTTTTAGTTGTGTCTTTTTATAATGTTATATACCGTTGTATTTTATAGTTGTTTAAACATCCTTTCACTATGGTCAGTCTGACCTGTCAGAACAATTGATCCTCGTATATTCTATTTAAAGAATACCACAATGTTCATTATTAACTAATTACTGAGTCGTTTGACTTCACAATTAGGCTTAAAATTATCAATTCTAGTCATCCTATTATCCCACATTCCTCACCCAAATATATAGTGGGTAAAGAGCGTAATACCGGCTCCTACTGATGAGTCGCCAGTAAGCACGAAACGAATGTGCATGAGATTATACTTTCCGTTCATGCTGCCTTTGGTTTATCCTTCTGGTCACAACTGAATTGCCTGAATTAGTCAAAACGCAGATGAGGTAACTTGAATGACCTATTTGTTATCTTCAATCTTAATGAGGTTGATATAGCAACTTAAATCAAAATAATTAATCAGTTAATTGACCTACAGTTTAATGTTTTAAAGGTTTTATTGGTCGAATTAAAAATAAACTAGCACAACTTTTAAACCTATTCTTATTGAATGTTCATTAATTTGGGATGGTTCTTAACTTCCTGTTAAACTATACGACATCTTAATAATCGTTATCTTAAATCAGGGATAATAGTAGAACTTAGATTAAAACACAAAAAAGTATGATCAATTTGAGTTTATTTATTACACTCTTAATTTTATACGATTAACGATGAATAATCTCAACACTAAATACTTTTCTATGTTGATGATCGTAAAGTCTGATAGAGCGATGGAGAATTTTAGTCTCATGATAACACCGGACTCAAAATTAAGTAGGCAATTAAACTCAGTAACATTGTAAATCAACATAAATATCGTTCAAATCCAAAATTTAGCCTTAGCATTAAACTACCTAACCAAAAGTTGAAAATTGTCTTCTTGAACACGTCAGGAATGTATCAAATCCTATGCAAAGATTTTAATCTCATGTATGAAATTGAAAGCGCATGACCAACCAAAGTAAGAAGAGGAAATTGTAAAATTAAATAAGTGTATGTTTTTATTGAGAGATTTAGTATTTCACTTCATTCAGTATAAAAAACAAAAAAATAACTTGAGCCCTATTTTATATATATATATATATATATATATATATATATATATATATAGTGGAATCGATGCTTATATACAGATAAAACCTTGATCTAAGAACTGTTATCAGCACCTGTGCAACCAATGAATTGCTTAATTAACTTTGTATTGCTCTGGACGCGAAAAAATCGGATATATAGACGTAAGAAAGTAATGAGATTTATTATAGTATATCTTGCGTTTAATTTAATAGAGGAGATTATGAAGGAAACAACGGAGAAAATATCACTAGGCTCAATTTCAAACGTATAAATAACTAATAGTTGAAAGTGACGACTGCACGAATCCGACTCAAAAACTAGCTCCAGGAAAGGGTTTAAATACTGGATTGTGATTGGCTTATATGTTATTTAATAAATATTTATGATTATTTACAAAACCTCCACCTACTTTTTCGTTCTTCATTTCTTGTTACATAATTGTATGTAGTCATCTAAGGAAGAACAACACATAATAACAAGCATTAGTTAACTGCCATTTTCCTTACAATACTGAAAGAGTCCTCTCCCTATAGTTAATCGCTTTTCTGGTATTCATTTTCAAAGCTTGTTATTTAAAAACCTACTTTTAGGCCATTCATCCTGACACGGTTTATGTACCAGTTTATATCACCGTTTATATTTTGCTCCCGATTAACCGCGGAGTGTACGATTAGTTTTGACAAACATGATAAGAAACTGTAAATTAGCTGCGGAAGAATATCATTAGAGTAATGGGGTAGACTACATACACACGTAAAACCAGCCCACTTTCGTCTTGTGCCTGATATGTGATAATGAAATCTAATATTAATTTATTGCCTGTTTTCCTAAGATGGATGTACACGTGTATGCAAATATATTTGACAACGTATTTAACAGTTTTAGGCCCATGCATACGCGAAATACTCTTGTCGAGTAAAACGTGAGTGGTAATTATAAAATCGTCCAGTTTTATGTATAATAATGGCTAGGTAAGCGTAATTTCTCACTTGTTTTTTACTTGTCTATATATTACCTAATGGACTGTGGTTTAAATTAGCAACACAGATATGATAATTGCAATGGCACAACATATTGTTGTGCAAGACATTATTTCTTTTGATCATAGTCTGGAATTTCAACGATCGTTGCAGTGGATATTGACGGCAACCTTTGTTGAAACCGCGCTCCTTATATTCACAGAACACGGAAATCATGACTACTATATGAAAACACGATTGTCCGTTATTTATATCGGATTTATGTTTATCAATGTATACTGTATGTATTCCATTATATGTCTGCTTGTGTATATTAATACTCAATTACCTGTATACACATTATATTTCTATTAAACTCAGATGGTAGACATGGAATGCTGTGTTTAACCTGAATTAAAATCATATCTTTGATGACCGAGTACTAATTTGGCTATTCATGTTAATATAAATAGTTAAATATGGAATGACTTTCGCTTGATAGATATTTGTGCCTGTTGATGATGATTAATATTTTTCCCAAGTAATCTTTTTGCGTCGAAATAGAGCGTCAGCTCTCACTCAAATAGTTATTTATAATTTATACACCCTGGAGGATATTTCAAGCAGCCCTACCGGTCACGTTGTTTCCGAAGTTGTCTATTGCCTGACAATTGATAGCACTCGTTGTTCGGTAAAATCTTGAAATCCGTTACATTTCCAGGTTCATAGTTTGTCTTTTGCAGTGATTAATGGTTTCTTACTGCTCCCGTCACTCAGCAGTTGAACCAAGTTTTTCCAACTTTTCCCTACTTTTTGGAACATTTACCACAAGATGCTTTATGTGTGAGTATATTGTCGACCCTGTTTCAAAAGCATTTTCGGACAGCAAACTTGTGGACGTCTGCAAAGTGATGCAAAAGAAAAGTTGTGCACATGGAAATGTAAAGGAATTAAGATTTAACCGACATAGGAGTGCTATCAATTGTTCGGAAATAGACTACTGCGGAAACTATATGAAATATGACAGCGCAGCGCAAAATACTTATCAGTGCTTAAGCCAAAACTATCCTGTTTAATAACTGCATTTTAATAAATCAATATAAAAATAATGTTTTTCTTGTTTTAAATTAAGAAAACCTTAGTAATAAAGCAAATTAGAAAAAGTATAAATCAAACTGCAAATGGAAAAGGAGCACATCAGTAGAATAAAGTTACTTTAAAAATATTGATACTGGATATTCAGTTATAAAAATACAAAAATATAAAGTAAGATGATTAAGGTAAAAAAAAACAAAAGGTTTTATGATTAATATATTATGATGAACGTATCATAAGCATATGTTCAAATTAACTGGCAAACAATTCTTAGGATTAGAAATTAGAATAGTACAAATACCTTATAAAGTTTCCTACCAGGTACAAGTACTATATTTAGATTTTGGAGTAAAGACTATTCAAACGATGGAGCTATTAATACTTATCTCTAAATTTTATCTCAATCGATTCCACATATAATGCTATTGTGTCGTTTGCGTTGGTACAATGATAACCGTTTACGTCTAACTCAGCGGATATTGTAGCCATTTACTGAATAATGATAAACCAGAGTCACCTTGTGAATTTGGCCATACTTACGTACGTCGTTTTTGTTTCTTTTTCTAGCTTTAATCTGTCGAATTGTATCTATTACATAAACTTGGTCACAATCCTAACAAAGAATTTCATAGTCAACCGATATTTTCAATGAAACGATTTATTCCGTTCGATTATGAAGCATGCCGGGGCTAAAGGTTCGATACTTCTAAACAACTCGGTGTTTTGTATGACTAATCGCCCTGGGTTTTATGTGGTTTAAATGCGTAACTCCTTGCGACTTAATCAATCATAAATTCTGTTACATTCAGCAGGTAATCTTTCATTTTTAATATAACTATATAAGCCAAAACAGTTGGCATAATTATCCAGGAAATCAATTGTAATAAAATCTAGAGAGAATAAAATAAATTCTACATCGGTTGAAAAAGCTTTAGGTTCAATACGTAATAGATTATTATAAAATACTATGAAATGCTGTTCGAAAAGTTTATTCAGAAAAAAACATCAGTGAACGCTGTAAAATTATCTCATAATAGGTTAATATGTAACATCAATATTTATTTTCTAACTTAGTTAAATTTACATTTATAATACATTCATTGACATTTATTTATCATTATAATTATTTTTTTATTTTCATACTTAGAACCTCCCATTTTCTGCTACTCTACTTTACTTACTAAATAACGAGTATCTAATTTGCAAACATATCATTATTGTGCTATTTTTTTCCTTCTTCTATGATGGTCTCGCTAAGGTGTGCGATTTATGTTATAGTATACCCTATTGTAAAACGAATTGCAATAACTTACTAGAAACATTTTACCCAAAACATAGTAGGCTGCCTTTATTTTTTTTCTTATTCTAAATTTAATTTGTAAAGTCATCTTATTGATATATTTATTTCCACGATTGTTATGCCAGTGCCACTTCTGATGATAGCTTGATAGGTTTTTCGTGTATGAACAAAATCGTTTATCGGTATGTGAATTCATGCAGCACGTTATCTTCTAACCTGTATATAAAACTAATGCTAGGTTTCGTTTAATTTTATAAATATTTATATTGTTACTCATTCGTGCAACATGTATTTTAAGTAGGTTATGCACAGCCTTTGCCGTCTATCATCTATTTTTCGATGTGAAAATTTTTGCATGCATATAATTTGAATTAATAATAAAAATTCATAATAGTATAATAAACCAAATACATTTTAAATTTATATTCATTACTCTAGATACCGAATGACCCTCGCAACATAATTTGCGGTAGTTCGTGTTTTGAAAGAATTTTACGCAGCTTACTGTTGGTTCATTACGTGGCTATTCCTTTTCCCGTCCAGTTAATCATCCAACATCCCACAAAAGATTTTTTCTTTTGCATTTGATAATATCTCGATCATTGCTGCCAGCTGTCATTTTCACTAACACAAAAATCACCTCCACTGAGTGAAACAGAATAAGTCGTCCTCGTTGCGTGCGACTTTAATAATAAACCTTTGGTAAATGTCAACTTTTCATACAATGCGTCTATGAGATGGCATATACTAGGTCCCTTTTTCTCTGGCCTTTATTTTTATAATGCTTGTTATTTAAACATCGAAATATAGATCATTTGTGTAATGTGAGTTATGTACAGTCTTTACACTTTTCCATATACGTTTGTATGCAATATTATATGTATGCATACTATGTTTACCAAATTATATGCATGCAAGCTAGTAATGGAGCAACGTCAGTATAAATTGTTAGACATGATAGAAAATGCAGTTCAGAAGTTTTATTTGGACAAATATTTAACAAGCGTTATAAAGTTAGCGAAAAATTGTTCACTATTATATGAAGGTTTATTTTGTATAATTTAATTATGTATAAATATATATTACGCTCATAAAAATTGAATCAACATAATATTTTCTTAGTATTTCCTATTCAACAATTATTAAATGAAGCTGCCAGTCAGCCTAATTTGCCTTCCTTACTATGGTTATTATCTTGTCTTCTTATCCAGGTACAGGAATGAAAGCCGTGTGAACACTGTTACAGAGCGCACTGCGTGGAGTCATTCAGACGGATCTATTTTACCTTATTGAAACCATTTTTAGTCAGATCTCTGTCTAATTTTGTCCTAGTGTTGTCATAATCTAATCAGGGCGATTGCTAACTCATTATCACTACTTAAATTATGTTTGCCAGCTTGAATTAAACACCAATCTCATTGTATTTAACCAGTTGTCAAATAAAATAGCAAAAATACCGCCAGTCGCACGTACTAACTCGTTTCGACCTTACATGACCATCATACATACCGTTAACTAGATTAAATAATCCAAAAAAGTGTTGGCTGCTACTTTACACATAGCAATAACGCATAGCTACTACCAAATGTAAATGAGTGAACTAATAATTGGTATTATTCAGTGTTAATTAATGTTAACTGATAGCGCTTAGACGCACAATGGGTTATTAGAGCTCATTAGAACGCATTGCATTGTTCACGTTCTTGAGAAATCAACACGTATATATCTAGACACATATTTGTAGGTATTTATACATATTATTATCAATTTGTCTATAAGTGTGTATATTCAGACATAATTTATAGGTGTGTATTTTTTTGTTTAATGACCACGACACCGGCATTACCGTTTACAAAAGAATTCCTAACATACATTTCATAAAACAATTTGCATTCTGTAAAACTGTTAGCGACGTTTTCAATTTTCTGGATAACTGTGAGGTAAATTACCTCAAGAGAAGATTCGAAACAAAGCACACATGCTAAATTATTTATTTTGCTCAAACTGCCGAACAAAAGAGCCTCCTCATTATGTTTAGACAATATTTAAAATTACCGGTAGAAATCTTTTTAATTATTTAATGTAATAAACTGCTTTTATTTTCCACTCGTGTGGTTTGCCGCAGGTTAACAGAAATGCGACATGAATTTCGTAATTTTGCTACGCGCGAATTCAAAATATTACCATTCGTCCTCCTCACAACATATCATTCATTATATTTAGGTTAATGAGCATGAAAATTATATTTAGAACATCTATCTATTTTAAAAACTTTCTTTGGAGGGCCTCAATGAAGACGTGAGCCAGCGCATACACTATCAGTGCAAATTATCGTCTACATTTAGATTACAAGATTTTTATTATCATATTCTCCCAGTTTTTATGTTATTCCTTTCCTCTTCTATTCTTCAGTTAAATGTTTTAATATTATTTTTGATTAACTTCAAATGAATTTAGTTTTACTTTGTAAACAAAAGGATTCTGTCAGGTTTATTTGCGCTATTGCCGACAAGAGATGAAATTATTTTCAAATTACATATGACTCACTTCAACGAATATGAAATCGGAATTTCACTTTGCTCTATAAATAATTGTGATATTTTTCCCGAATGTGTTTTTAAAAACTGCTACTATAGAATGATGTTTTGTTTGGAAGAGTAAGTTTTAAGACCTCATAAATTATATTTAAATAGGACAGACGAAGTAGAGGAAACAAATTGAAGTTAAAAGACATACAAGTATGCAATTTTTACGTAATGTTTACATTAAAAATACCGACTAACTTTTTCCACCGTTAACAACGAATGGATGTAAATCATTCTTGCATATCAAGAAACCAGTTATATAAATTATGTAGTCTTGTCTGTGCAAAAATGCATACATTTTGTAAATTGGCCCCAACTGTTCATTTTACATGTTTTGTTTTTTCCTGTAGCATTGCCAACTAAGTAATATTAGTTTTCAAGTATCGCTTTAATTTAACTGCTCATTAACACTGCTTGTTTTTATATTTTCAGAAATGAAATAAACAACAATAGGAGATTGTATCGTCCTATTATCCCACATTCCTCAGCCAAATATATAGTGGTTAAAGAGCGTAATACCGGCTCCTACTGATGAGTCACCAGTAAGCACGAAACAAATGTGCATGAGATTATACTTTCCGTTCATGCTGTCTTTGGTTTATCCTTCTGGTCACAACTGAACTGCTTTGTTACTAGGTTCGCAACACCTAATACATACTTACAATAGTATTGGTCTAATCATTTTCAAGACTGCATAACACCCATAATTGTCACCAGCTGATTTGTTTTGAAATTTCATAGCCATTCTCAGTATACGATGGCTAACTGTCTATAAAATATTAAATTGAAATGTATATATTATCTATCATAAATCAAAGCTATTATGAATTAATAATTGATATGAGCACCTACTCAATCAGTGATTACATAATTGACATTTTTCCGCCAGTACGCAAGAAGCGAATATACCCATGAGATAAGACGTTTACATCAGACTGACTTTGGGATAAAATTCTGGCCCTATTTGAAATATTTTGTTAATAGATACACATCACTTTATATATATAATTGCCTATATATTAGTCACCGGCAACGAAGAAAATATTCCTGTTACATTTTACATCGAATGATATCATGATTACCCTCGAAGTGTTATGACTATTACTGATTTGGCTCATATTATTGGGCGTAGCTAGAAAAGCAGGTGTTCTCAAATGTCTTATATTCTCAATCTTGATGAAATATTCCTCACCTTCAAAACCATAGTGTTGGTACCCTTTACGGGCTCGGTATATATTATATATGGTAAATTAAGCTTAAAAAAAATTTACGATGACCTTACAACCTGTACGCCCATCTGTATAGAAGTTTACACCATACAATTTTCCAACATTCCTTAAACAAATATATAGTGGGTATAGGGCGTACAACCGGCATCAACTGATGAGTAAGCACGAAAGCAATGCGCACGAGATTATAATTTTCGTTCATGCATATCTCTGACATATCTTTCTGGTCCTATATGAAATGACATGGGATATCTATTAGATCATCGTAGCAAAGCAAATGTAATCATTCTTTAGTGTTCTAAATACTGGTAAATTCGCTGCTTAAATGAGCAAATTCTCGTTTCTTCTATTTAGAAACTATTTTTTCACATTAAACACGAAAGAAATTCTATTCATAATATAAATTTATTCCTCGTTGAACGTATTTCATAATTTTATACCATTTTAAATCAGAAAAGGTACCACCTATTGTCACAAAATTCGCATGTCCAAACGTATATATTTCTGACCTAACACATATTTCAGTTTATGTCGTTCGCCACACGACAGGGACACGCGAAATGTTAGTATTTTAAGGAAGAGCGCACTTACAATTTGCTTTTCCTATTATTTTCAGTTGAAAAAACATGTAAACAACGTGCTAATTAATGAAAGTTATCCCGCTCCATTAGCATATTTTACTGAGCAATGTGCAATAATCGTTGGACAACGATTAAAATAAAAAGGTTACATCGCATATATAGTAGTAAAATAAATTGTTTTTCTTCCTAATTAGAAATATACTGTTTAAAATTTGGAGGAAATTGCCATATTAAACAAATAAATATATATTTGTAGTTTAATTTCGTCAGATTAGTTTTCTTTATTATTAGGAAATAATGAGTCGGTAACAATATATTTAATGAGGAGTTAAGAAGAATGATTTCTCTATTTTCCACGAATTTTGTTCGTCGCGTTATGGAAATGGAGTGTCTCTTATTTCAAACATGGTTTTTGGCAATTTTCTGAATTTTGAGGAATGTTCTACTCCTGTGTAAATATGCTTGAAATTTATTTGTTTATATCTAAATTTTTATAATCGTACTAAATGCAAAATTATAATTTCAATTAGTATTTAACTTCTCAATAAAAAATCAATAAAATTTTATTAAGATAAAGATACCAGTTGACAAAACGCTGGATATAAGGCCTTCTGAATTGTCTTTTAGTGCGGCTACAAATGTATGTTATTTTTGACCTTTTTAATTTTAGTGCAGTTCGGTCTGCGGCGAGGTTTGGCTCAGAAATTGAAATATCTGTATTTGGCATTTTCAAATGGACTCCAAATTAGCTCTAATACTCAAATTACTAGAGTTGTGCACATTTTGAATTTCACATAAATCTTGCCATTTAGTTTTGTACTCTTGCAGTAAACATCTAATGAGTGAGAATGAAATGCGAAATACCTGATCGAATACAGTCACCCTCACTACACATGCTGAAATCCGGGATCCTACTGATAAATTTATCTTGATAAAGCATCTTTATTTATGCACTATGCGATAGAAATAGTTAAGCAACAATTTAATATTACATTGGAACATTGAAAAATCATGTCATAATATCTGTTTTGAAAAATATTTACGAAAATGTCATGAGCTCATTAAATTCACGTTTTAATAGGCATGAAATATTTCAACTTACGGCCACTTTATGCCTCTTTACATGTGCCAATAGAGCCCGGTTTTGGTCACAGGTAAGAAACAGTTCGAATATTTGCAAATCTTTGCCAGGCTATGCTCTGACGTCAGTTCGTAGTAAACTAAGTCAACTTCATTAAGCTGTGCGCATTTATGTTTCCCCGATAATTATTTTTGAGTGAGCTGAAATTTGATTGGTGGAAAAGTTAACACGTTAATTCAATTTGCAAACAAGGGGTTGTATACAATAAATATTGTAAAGCAATACACGATAAATAACAGGGATAGAGGAAATAAAATGGTAAAAAGACATTTATTGTGGGCGGTTGTTAAATGACTAGCTGCAGACGGTTATCAATCACAAAAGAATTTTGGCATTTTCAGCAATTAAATGCAATTTGATGATTTAATTTAGTCTGGAAATAGAAATAAAACATCTTCGCAATTACGTATATATATATATATATATATATATATATATATATATATATATATATATATATATATATATATATATATATATATATGTAACTGATTTGGTGACTTGCATTTTCCATTGAAAAAGCTCATAGTAAATTAATATAACGGGGCAAGTAATGGGGCATTCAAACTTAATTTCAATTAAACGAATGCAATGTAATAAGGTTTTAAACACGTTTTAAGAAATATCGAACACACTTTCCGAAATGTGCGAAATATTTTTGCAATCAAATTATTGTAAAATTGTATTGCCTATATATGCATATGTGGCGAAAGCTGCAAGCAGTTAATGTTCGTGACTGTATAGAAATTGTGCAGCCGACTTTTCCAGTCAAGTTCAATATATGCGAGACTGCTAGATGTCAGAGCCGCAAATCTAAATTTGATTTCCGTATATATTCAATGCGGTTTGATCCTCGATAGTCAGTTTGCTGTCAAATTCTGATGAGGATCAGAAGGTCGAAAGGTTGTGGTGTTGTATATAGTTTTAAGTGTTGTTCGACGACTGGTTAAATACAATGGGATTGGTGTTTACATCAAACTCGCAAACTTGATTTAAAGAATTAAGACCACCACCCGCGCAATCAAATTATTGTAAAATTTGTCTTGACGTACTGAGCTAAATCAACTGTTTGTCAGTGTAACTTGTGGATGTGATTTGCAAGTCATAATTATACATGATTAAAAACATAATTTTTGCTTTGATTTCATGAAATGCAGTAAGTCTATTTTACCTTCTGGAAAGTTATTTTGGTTAAAATAGGAATTCTCTCTTTCCTTATTGAAGCCAAGCAGGTATTAATATAAAAATTCGCAATGAAAGGAATCACCAAAATTGACATAAAGCAAATATTTTTTGTGAGTCTATTAATTAGAACGCACATGTGTTGGTTTGTGTTTATTTGTTATAAGGATTGCCGGATAATGTATTCTGTTCTGCAATGGGAGGAGGCAATGTTTGTGTTCTATCAAAAATTCTGTCGAGAGTAATGACAGAAATAGCTTATACCTCTTCTATAAATGATTTGAAGGAATTAAGAAAATCACTATAAATATGTGGCAAATTAAACCCTTATGACCTGAGCAGCTATGCAGTGGATTTACGTTTTATTGCAGGCTTTTACTTTTGAATAGATATTGTATATGGTGGAAATGTGACATTTACTTGCATATTCTATAAATTCTGATAATCACATTCTCAAATTTCTCATTATTCTCAAATGAGGTCCTCATAATTAATCCAAAAAAACGTTAATTGTATTCCAAATTATCCAATGCGATTCCAGAACACCGACTTACTGTGTAGTTATATCCACAGGAATTTTTTACCCTTACCAGTAAGGCTTGTTTGAATGTGCATCATGCCTTTTATTTGTTTCAAGAGGAGTATTGGATTTGTTAGCCTTTCAAGATATGTTAACTATGTTCTTTCTTTTTGGAAAACGCTATTTGTAAAATAACGAAGGCAATGTGATTACTTCGGTTGGAGTATGTAACAATTGCTGGATTTTTTCAATGATAGCTGAATATATTTAATGGTCCATCTCAATTGCAACGAGTGTTCGATGACGTAGACTTCCATAAAGAGGAAAATGTAACCAGAATTTCATGAACACTACTATTTTTAAAACCTATCGACAATGTGTTAAATAGCGACTAGCTGCTAATATTCCTCACCTGCCGTCATTTTGCTGGCAAGAAACTAAGATATAGGACACCCAACAATAAAGTAAAATTAAACTAAGCTGCCCTTCGAAAACACGCCAGACTAATTTAGTTGAAATTCTTTTTGGTATTTTTCTTATTTCTATATTAACTCGTAAGTATTATATAATTATATACATATACATATTTATTAAACTTCATGACGTAGAGCGCAAAGATTTTCCGAAAAAATACAAATCAGTTCAATTTCTGCATCTGTCAGCTTGCGTATTATTAATAAGACTAAAGACGTACTGGGCAAACTGATGAATAAGTTTAAAAAAATATAAATGGCGTGGTTTAAGATGACAAACCTATTAATAAATATTTCGAATAGGAAAATAATGTACTATTATTTTATATAAAAACCCCCACAACATAGCAAAACTGTCGTCAGTCACACGAATTGACGCGTTTAAACCTTCCATAATTATCATCAGAGCATGACGGAAAGCTGCTTGGCGTGGATGAAACCGCAATGCTGGTCATAGGAAAATTAACTTAGAAATGCTGTTCTCACCTTTAGCAGTCTCGCATACCTTGTACTTGACAGGAAATATCTGTTGAACGCTGTCCATACAGTCGCTATAATTAACTTTTTGACAGAATTCACGACATTTGCATGAGCTAGGCAAATGCACAATCTGCGTTTAAACGTGGGTTGATAGCAATTCTTTGTATCAAGTTTGCGTGCTTGATATAAAAACCAACAACACTAGGTCCATCCAGTCGTACAACGTAGCCAAACTGCCGACATTAAACTGGCTAACGAGAGACAAACGGAAGTTCATGAATAAGAAAAGCAAAACGATATATTGGGCAATGCCGCATGCCTATATGCATTGCGTTTAAGTCCTCGATAATCATCTTGCCTTTTTGCTGCGATGATGATCATGGAAGGTCGAGATACGTTAGAGCGTGTTGCTGACAATGGGTTTTCTATGTTGCACGATTGATTAGCTCAAATAGTATTGAATTTTATATCACGCTTGCAAACTGAATATACGGAATTCTTATCACCACCCTCACACTCTATGATTGGTTAGTTCAATTACTCGACTGCGTTTAAATAAAAATAGCTTTCCATTAACAAACGAGAAAATATATTCAGATGCACGTAAAATTCACAAATACATATTTTATGAATATCGCGAAAGTCTTATTTTTTATGTTACAAACACAAATCATAATAACTCGAAATAAGAAAATGCCGAAGATGCCGGTTGTGGCATGCTATTTCCGAGGGAAATTTGAAACAAACTCATTTTGGCCCATTTTTAGCCTCCTTTCGCGAATGTTGAATGTGTTTGTGTGCCGGTGTTAAGTTTTGCCTTTGAATTTCTTTCCGCATAATTGCTCTTTTCTTAGTAATTTTATTTATTTTATAAGTAAAACACATCTTTTCATGTATTCCCTTCACAGTTATTTAAAAATGTAAACAAAGAACCAGAAATTTAAAAAAAGATGTGTATTTTCTTTTATAAATTGGTCTTTTCCGAATTTAGCTGCAAAATTGCTTTACCTAAAACGTTATGCTCTTATACATGGAGTAGTTCGATAAAATATACAACCTAAACATACGTACTGATGCAAGACGATTTATATTAAATTTTGAAACCTTCTTGTAAGAAAATGTATGCATGCTGTTGATTTAACTCTAAGAGGTTTATGAAGTTTCAAAATTAAGAAAAAAAATTTAATGCATCAAACTTTGATAAAATTGATGTATTACTATAATCAAGGTTGCAATTATGATATAAAGATCTGACTCATTAAATATATACATATGTCAGTATAAACCAAGTATTTCATAGTGTAGTAAAGGTGATTCACACATTAGACCGGTTTCATCCTTACTGGTAACTCATCACGTACTGGCCAGAATTTACCGCGGACAGGATTCGAACCTGCGCACGTCTGCGGTAAATTCTTGCCAGTATGTGATAAGTTCCCAATAATAACGAAACAGATGCACTGGATGAATTGCCTTTTCTACACTAGACGATTCTTAGTTAATACAGACTGAATTTACTTAATGGGTCAGGTGCTTATAGCAAGATCGTCACCTTGTTTCAAAGTAATTTATATCACCGCCCGCGTAACCAAGGCTCGTTTAATTATATAAAATTGATATCTTTTTTCGCAAACTGATAAACTAGAAATTTCTTTTATTTTCAACTTACTTTTAAACTCCAGTTCTATCAATAATCTTAGGTTGCGTTGTCTGTCTAACATAGTTATATGGAATCATGCGTCTGGGTAATTGCTAGGCCATTAAAAGGATATTGGTAGTGCTGACGATGTCAACAATTATTTAAATCAAGGTTACGATCTTGATATAATCACTAATCCGATTATATATTTTTTTTCCCCTATAAACTTGGAATTCAGAATGAAGAAAAGTGAATTAATCCAGTAGACTGGTTTCGCCCTTATTGGGTCTCTTAATTAACTGATCAGAATTGGTCGCGGACAGTTCATCTTCGGAGTCTGTTGCTCTAATCATTGAGCCATGCTGCTGCAATTTCTAGGTTATTCCAACTTTATCTTGCTTCGCAGCCATCAATTAATTAATATGTAATATTCAACTAAAAAAAATCACAATTAAAGTATTAGATAGATCTATTTTTTGAGATTCGACCTTAATGAACAACGGTACAAATATTCATTTCAAGGTCAAGTTGTCGATGTGGACACAGGATACAATTTAGCTACTGAATCTTCAGATTAGGCTTGTAACTCGATTGCAAAATTTTATTTTTTATAACTATTTATTTTATAAACAATTAAAAACTAAACTGGGCGTTATGCTAAATTCCTTAAAGAAACGTTTAAAGTCAAATTAAATTTTGTTGAAAACAGGTTCTCATCTATTGGAGAATTATATAAGTAAATTTAAAGTGATCCATTCATTAAATTTAATATAAATACTTATACACACGAAATATAAATATATATATATATATATATGTACATATGTATATATAAACATGTATATATATATATATATATATATATATATATATATATATATTTTATATACATATATATATATATATATATATATATATATATATATATATATATATATATATATAGATATAAATATATATATATATATATATATATATATATATATATATATATATATATATATATATATATATAAAGATACATATGTTTACAAAGATATAAATATATATATATGAGATGCAATGTATGAATATGTATATATATATATATATTTAGTAGAAATGAAATGGCGAAGATTATTGTCGTCTCCCTATGTGACGTCGTCGACTGCGTATAGTACAAGTCGGCCTATCAGTTGCAAATGTATTTCAGCACGCAATTTTTGACAAATGTTTTCGCCTATCAAGTGTAGAGTTAGCACCAAAACACAAACTGTTAAAAATAAGTTATCATTAATTTAAATTGTCAAACAATCCGTGTAACCTATGCTTTACTGCTATTTTTGAAAATATATTCGAAATTACGTTCAATATTTTCGCGAAATGTTGGGCGATACGACATTGCTATCGGAGCCGAGCTGTAACGCCGAAAATGACATGATTTTACCTGGTTAACTTGTTAATTTAAAAAAAAAATGTTTTTGGCATTAGCAAATACAGGCATAAACAGAAGTACCATTCGTTTGCTGTTTTTAATAACACCGCTACTGTTACCTGGTTACTAGCTTTCTGTTCATATCTCTGCTTCCTTTTTATTTCTTTTTTACATATATATGTATATATATATATATATATATATATATAAATTGTTAGTGTAAATTTAAGTATTATATAATTTAACAAGACAATTTATCATGAAGACTGGTTACGTCCTTAAGCGAATCCGATCTAGAACTTGCCGCCAACGAAGCTCGAATCAGGCTATGTTTCAAATGTCGTAATATATATATGAAAATAATCCCGGCATCAAATTCACTCTAGATTTATAGGAAGACGACACTTTTCCCTTCTCTAAATTTCAACTTACTCGAGAAGAAAATGGTGATTTGAAACTGGAAATACATAGAAAATCTACTTTCACTGGGTAAACAATTCACAGAAGGTCTACTTAACAACCAAGCAAATGGAACAAGGAAGATCTACCCTGAACTCAAGTCCGAGGAAGACTTAACGCACCTGAGGATAATTTCTCGAAGGAAGAACTACCCGGAGTGTTTCATGGATTTCAACATCAGCCGACATTTGATCCGTACTACAGAGTATACCGTCAAACAGGTTTTCATAAGTTTTAATATTTGAAGTCGACTTAACTGCAGCAAAAATTGCACGGTGATTAAATCGACACAATTAGTATTTACCCAGCGCAATAGATAACATCATATAAAGCACACAGAAATTCATGAGGTTGGACGCAAAAGATCAATTGCCAATTCCCTATAAATTATTCAATGTCTACAAATTTTCATGTTTATGCGGTAGCCTATTAATTGGATATACGAAAAAGAAATTATGCAACTGAACCCAAACTTTCTTTAAGTCGATAAAATTTACCAATTATTGATTGCGCGGGTAGTGGTAACAATTCTTTAAATCAAGTTTGCGAGCTTGAAGTAAATACTAATCCCACTGTATTTAACCAGTCATCGAACAACGTAACAAAACTACCACCAGCCGCAACGCACTGGCGCGTTTCGAACTTCCATGATCATCACCAGAGTACGACGGCAAACTGACTATCGAGGATCAAACCGCATTGAATATATATCGAAATCAAATTTACATATGCGGCTCTCACCGCTAGCAGTCACGCATAAATTGAACTTGACCAGAAATGTCGGCTGCACAATTTCTATTCAGTTACGAACATTAACTGTTTGCAGCTTTCGACACATATAAATATATAAGCGATACAATTTAACAATACTTGATTGCGAGGGTGGTGGTAACAATTCTTTAAATCAAGTTTGCGAGCTTCAATTAATCACCAATTCCACTGTATTTATCATCAATTATTGTTAAATGGTATTGCCTATATATGTATATGTGGCGAAAGCTGCAAACAATTAATATTCGTGACTGCATAGAAATTGTGCGGCTGAATTTCAAGTCAAGTTCAATGTATGCGCGACTGCTAGAGGTGAGAGCTGCATATCTAAATTTGATTTCCATATATATTCAATGCGGTTTGATTCTCGATAGTCAGTTTGCCGTCATACTCTGGTGATGATCATAGAAGGTCGAAACGCGTCAGTGCTTTGCAGCTGACGGTAGTTTTGTTATGTTGTTCGACGACTGGATAAATACAATGGGATTGGTGTTTACTACAAGGTTACAAACGTGATTTAAAGAACTGTTACCACCACCAACACAACCATTGATTTTTAAGAATCCCTCCATGTTCACCGTATTGCTGAGTGCGTTTTTTGGTTCATATCCGAATGCGTACTGTAGGCATTTGTAAAGCACCTGTAACTGCTGCTTTCTTTTGTTATGGGGTTGTTGGATCTTCCTGCTGTAAAAGTAGTTAAAATTATTTGCTCATACAATATTTCAAGTGGCAAATGAATTATGATTGTAATAAAATGACCAACTAGTTTTATTTTAAACGATTTCGATTTTCTCCACTTGGTGTGGCTTCTATACAATTTGTTCACGGGTGCCATATCAAGCATAAATCACTAGCGATGCCCTCTGAATTAAATCAGCCAATTTCGACGAATTGATAAATCTTTGCTAGACCCCCCACTTCCAACATTTTTCGGTTTGTTTTATAGGTAAGCTTTTTTCATAATCGCTCGTTTATACTTTGAATGACATGTAGGCAGTTATGTAAAGTAATTAACATATATAATTTTTTTCGTGTCACTTTGACAAATTGAATTTAAATTACAATAAAAGATTTAGATGGTTTAATTTAATCTTTCAAAAGCTAATTCGAACTTTATATTTCATTAAATATATTTATTTCTCGTCTTAAAATAATATCCGCTTTGCGATATCTTTAGCATGTTCCTAAAAGCGGCCATTACAAAAGATTTATTCAAGGACATTCTTTTCACATTTGACTCAGCGCGTTTTCTTCATTTAACTATACTAATAATCGAATAAGATTAGTTGCCAAATAAATTCAGTTCTTTAAAACGGTGGAACAATTTGTCAAAATGCCGTAATCTTTATAATATCCAAGAGTTATACATTTCAAGGTTTTATATGTTCAATCCAATTGAATAAATCTGTGCTAACAGAAATACATCCTATAACACTTATTCATGAGACCATAGTTTCGGTACAATTTTACTTTGCATTATAAAAAATTGTCTTTTTAACTTTTATTTCTTTATTTTAAACATTCCGTTCTAAATTTGGTTCTAAATGCTTTAGAAATTTCCCGATGAACAGAGTTTGGACCATTCATATTCAATCGAAGCGAACTAATAGAAAATTTATTGGCCTATACTTAGCCTATGCAGGTCCCATTTGAATGAAATTTAATTGCGAAAATGTACTAGTAAATTAATGACGTTGTAATTCAAGGTGCCAAGATACTAAGGGAAATTGAGGTAAACCTAACTTAGTCTATAAAACTGTCGTATCAACCTTGCTGAACGTATTTCGGTAGTTGTTACTTGCAGCACTCATAGAGCAAAGCTAAGAAACTTTTGTAAATGAACTGAATATAAACTAATAAATTTCATTTTTCGCATGCGCGTATTTGTGTATGTGCGTTTGTAAGAAAGTGCGTGGGTGTTTCTCACTTTCTGTCCTTAGATGTATAAGGCACGTATTTGATCCAAATTCGAATTAAGGAAACAAAACTTAGCAGCTAAATTATTTTTTGCAATAAGAACTATGACACATTCCCGTGAATTAGGAGTACTAAAATCAACGGAGCAATTCGCGCTGATCGTCTCAGCAGCCAACAGTTTGGTAGATTTAACAATAATTGAACAATAATTGTTTGCGCGGGTGGTGGCAACAATTATTTAAATCAAGTTTGCGAGCTTGAAGTAAACACCAATCCCATTGTATTTAACCAGTCGTCGAACAACATAAAAAGACTACCGCCAGTCAAAACGCACTGGACGCGTTTCGACCTTCCTGATCATTATCAGAGCACGACTGCAAACTGACTATCGAGGATCAAACCGCATTGAATATATATGGAAATCAAATTTAGATATGCGGCTCTCATCTCTAGCAGTCTCGCATACATTGAACTTGACTGGAAATGTCGGCTGCACAATTTCTATGCACTTACGAACATTAACTGTTTTTAGCTTTCGCCACATATACATATATAGGCAATACAATTCAACAATAATTGTTTGCGCGTGTGGTGGTAACAATTATTTAAATCAAGTTTGCGAGCTTGAAGTAAACACCAATCCTATTGTATTTAACCAGATGTCGAACAACATAACAAGACTACCGCCAGCCGCAACGCACTGACGCGTTTCGACCTTCCTTGATCATCATCAGAGTACGGCGGCAAACTGACTATCGAGGATCAAACAGCATTGAATATATATGGAAATCAAATTTAGATATGCGGCTCTCACCTCTAGCAGTCTCGCATACATTGAACTTGACTGGAAATGTCGGCTGCACAATTTCTATGCAGTCACGAACATTAACTGTTTGCAGCTTTCGCCACATATACATATATAGGCAATACAATTTAACAATAATTGATTGCGCCGGTGGTGGTAACAAATTCTTTAAATCAAGTTTGCGAGCTTGAAGTAAACACCAATCCCATTGTATTTACCCAGTCGTCGAACAGCATAACAAAACTACCGCCAGCCGCAACGCACTGACGCGTTTCGACCTTCCATGATCATCATCAGAGTACGACGGCAAACTGACTATCGAGGATCAAACCGCATTGAATATATATGGAAATCAAATTTAGAAATGCGGCTCTCACCTCTAGCAGTCTTGCATACATTGAACTTGACTGGAAATGTCGGCTGCACAATTTCTATGCAGTCACGAACATTAACTGTTTGCAGCTTTCGCCACATATACATATATAACCAATACAATTTAACAATAATTGTTTGTGCGGGTGGTGGTAACAATTTATTAAATCAAGTTTGTGAGCTTGAAGTAAACACCAATCCCATTGTATTTAACCAGTCGTCGAACAACATAACAAAACTACCGCCAGCCGCAACGCACTGACGCGTTTCGACATTCCCTGATCATCATCAGAGTACGACGGAAAACTGACTATCGAAGATCAAACGCATTGAATATATATGGAAATCAAATTTAGATATGCGGCTCTCACCTCTAGCAGTCTTGCATACATTGAACTTGACTGGAAATGTCGGTTGCACAATTTCTATGCAGTCACGAACATTAACTGTTTGCAGCTTTCGCCACATATACATATATATAGGCAATACAATTTAAACAATAATTGATTGCGCGGGTGGTGGTAACAATTCTTTAAATCAAGTTTGCGTGCTTGAAGTAAACACCAATCCCATTGTATTTAACCAGTCGTCGAACAACATAACAAGACTACCGCCAGCCGCAACGCACTGACGCGTTTCGACCTTCCTTGATAATCATCAGAGTACGACTGCAAACTGACTATCGAGGATCAAACCGCATTGAATATATATGGAAATCAAATTTAGATATGCGGCTCTCATCTCTAGCAGTCTCGCATACATTGAACTTGACTGGAAATGTCGGTTGCACAATTTCTATGCTGTCACGAACATTAACTGTTTGTAGCTTTCGCCACATTTACATATATAGGCAATACAATTTAACAATAATTGTTTGCGCCGGTGGTGATAACAATTATTTAAATCAAGTTTGCGAGCTTGAAGTAAACACCAATCCCATTGTATTTAACCATTCGTCGAACAACATAACAAAATTACTGCCAGCCGCAACGCACTGACGCGTTTCAACCTTCCTTGTTCATCATCAGAGTACGACGGCAAACTGACTATCGAGGATCAAACCGCATTGAATATATATGGAAATCGAATTTAGATATGCGGCTCTCACCTCTAGCAGTCTCGCATAAATTGAAATTGACTGGAAATGTCGGCTGCACAATTTCTATGCAGTCACGAACATTAACTGTTTGTAGCTTTCGCCACATATACATATATAGGCAATACAACTTAACAATAATTGTTTGCGCGGGTGGTGGTAACAATTATTTAAATCAAGTTTGCGAGCTTGAAGTAAACACCAATCCCATTGTATAACAAGACTATCGCCAGCCGCAGTTTGGTAGATTAACTGAAATGTGCATGTTTTACATTTTTTATCATTTTTGTTCATTTAGATGCAAATGTGGCTGAGTCGACATGACACGAATAACACCTTTTTTCACTGATTACAATTTTATCCGATCACTGACCTCATGGTGTTAATGATTAGTTGGTTATTCGAATACACAATAAAACAAACAAAGTTTAGCCAGATAAAAAATTAACCATCTATACAATTAAAATTTTGCTATATGCAGGTGGTCGCGCATATATAATATTGTTGATAATTAAATTTATCACAACATAGTTTTGAAAATTGAACAAAGTTTTCATTAATAAATAGTGCCTGGATGAAAATACTCGATCAAAATTGTTCATGAGAACGACAGAAGTAAAGTAAGCAACCGTTCATGTATAAATTTTGCAAAAAATAATTAAATAATTATAAAAATGATCTAAACAAAAGTAGGCATATAAAATTCGAAAATATTTTGACGATCATTAGTCGAACATGTCTTAAAATATCCTTTTGTGGAGCATAATAAAAAAGAAGACTATTAACCTCTTTAAATGTTTACTTTTTAAATATTTAAAAGGCAATACTAAATGCATAGTTATAGTTCTATTTTTATTTTGTATTAAAATCTAAAAAATAGAGTTTTCAGGCATACACCTAGTATATAGGCGGTCTATACGACATAGTGAAATGTACCATAGTCTGTTCGCCATAATTCAAATTTATTGCTATATCTGGTTCTGCATATTACTAATTTTGAAAAGATTGGGAGATTAAGTAGGAGTAAATACTGTCAGAAGGTAGAAAACGCGTAAGTTGAAATGCACACAAACACAAACTATTCACTAGTGGGTATTCAATTCATGTTCACAGAAGTATTGTTTAAATAGCTGCGGTTCAAGAATTGGGCAACTGAAGGCTTCCTTCATACGCAATTTATGGTATGAAAGCGCCTGTAAATCAAACTAGTTCGGAATTTGATTTTTATTAGCAAATTTTCAGCTATTGTGAAAAATTTTCCCCTTTGCGAGCTAATTTTAGAATGAAATACTTATTTCTCATAAAGAGATAGAATTAAATACAATGACTAAAGATTTTAAAAGAATCGATTATCACGAAAGCTCTTAGTCTAAAGCATTACATTTCCTTGACCTAACTACATTGAGCCCGGAAGATGGCTATCTAAAAATAATAATAAAAAAAGCACATAAAGACTTTAAAATCAATCTACTTTACCAGCATTGTCTCAATATACAATAATAGAAATTTGATGTACAATCTTCATCACAGAATAAAGCAAATCTGTTCGGAAGAATTACAACACCAGGAAAATTGCTGCTTAAATCATTTTTCAGAAAATAGCAAATTTAATTATCCAACCGAACAAAACAGCACAATTATGGCCAATTTCATGAACTGACGCATTTGTAAATTCTATGCTGGCGGGAATCAAACCTAACTGCATATACCGTACTTTCCGGAATATAATGCAAACTTTAAAATGTTATTTTCTTTAAAAATGGTCGGTACACCTTATACACCGGTGCACCTTAAGTGAAAAAAACCGGCCGTTAGAGAAATATGAAATAAAATATTTTTATTAGCAAAACGCTACTTGAAACTTATCCGTTTTACTGTAATTTATTTCATTATTAACCTTTATTTGCATTTATGCAACAAACCTTCGACATTACATTTTGCCTGTTGTATCTAAAAATAATAATTAACCTTTTGAGCTATCTACTGCATATATTCATATTATATTTTTAATAAACGTTTTATTATTAATTAATCTTGGGAATTAAACTTATGCATCTATAAACAAAGTGGACAATAAATGTTTTACTAGTAATGTGTTTGAAATGCGCTTTAAAATCCGGTTCGCTTTATGTGAGAAAAATACTCGTTCATAGAGGATGACTCTTATATCCGGGTGCGCACTATGGCTTGGAAAATATGGTATATGTTAAAGGATATCAATTATGCATCTCTCGGCCATATTAGGCTCACATAAATTGCATTTCACCGAAATCAAGTAATCTGATCCTAGCTTACCTTTGAATTTTGCACACGCATGTGCGAGCAAAACTGTTTTAATCGAACATCATTTAAGATAAACTCTGAAGAAAACTCGCTCATAAGAAGCGATATTTGTAAATATGTTAATTTTATACCAAGGAAGTATTGCTCTTTGAAAAGTTATAACCGATAACAAAAATAAGTGAATGAATATTAAAATTTAAAAATAGTTAATAAGAGGTGGAGTTATTCCATCCTGATTCGCATCTACCTCAATCAGGCCAAATGTTTGTAATTGCCATAATATCATTCTTTAACTTTTTAAACTTGCCCAATAGGATTTATAGTCTCCATCCATTCCATTTAGATATCAAGAGACACTTTACTAGTCATCACAAAACGATCCTTTCTTCAAAATAATAAACAATAACACAACACTCGTTCAGACAAATTTTGGGCATTAATTGAAGAGTTCTCAATAAGGGCAAAACCGGTCAACTGGCTATCTCTCCAGTCAAAAATTATGCAATATTTATTTTATATTGACAAATTTATATATTTAATCGGATTGGCGTTTATACCAGGCTTGCAAACTTGATTTAAATAGCTTATTGGTCGTTTAATAATAAAAAGTCTTAAACACGTTTTCATCATTTATCTCAATGATGAAATTTGTAAATCATGCTTTTGAAGAAAATGTTTATATATAATAACATGAAACTTTACTTATTTTTATTTTTACTATTATTCTTATCCAGTGAGAATGAATTTTAACTAAGGTTCCACTTCTTGCAGTTTGGCTTTTAAAATAAAAATACAAATAATTTCCATTAGAGTGATAATTGGCCTTTACACATAAAAAATAGGGTTCAAATAAGCTTTGAACACAAGGCGAACTGATTGCTACCTGAATATGTTCAATTAAAGGACTCCGGAAATGTAGTTAATCTACACTAGCCTATTTTTACATTTATACATATTTTCCGTCTATGTTATTATGTTTTGGCCAAAATTACCGGTTTGCAGAATATACGATAGCTAAGGTATGACGATATTTAGAGTAAGCAACAGAAAACGACTAGTAACTTGAATCATAATTTTTAGTTTATAGAAACCTTTTATTCAATCTGTATTTGAAATGATTGTTTTTTTACCAGTTCTCATTTTTTCTGAAAAATAAATTTTCAAGGAATAGTCGTATACTAAAGAAGCACTCTTAAAAGGGCTTTATGGCAAAACAAAGTAGTCAAAGTTGACGCAATTCTGCAATAGCCAAACATATTTTTTTACGTATTTCATGTGAATTTTTCGTGTGTTTTATAAGAAAAAAAGCAAACAAATTCAACTCATCAAAGCTGTTTTTTGTTGCACTTTACTTCCTGGCTGGAAAGTAAGCCATTTTTTCAAAAACTGAACGTGGATTTGTGAAGCTTTTGTACGTTGATATATGTGTATCTAACTGATATTTAGCTTAAGTTTATTTTAAGGCATAGGCCAATTTTAGAGCAATTTAGTCGTACAATAGAGCAGATTAATATAATTAACAAGGCTCATGGGCTCCTTCATTGCTAATAGCCACGCATATCATTAAAGCGACACAAGATGAACAAAGAATTTATGCTTAAATATTTGTGTTTGGATGCTAGTATGTTTGAATCTATGGATGATTCAAATCATGTTATGCCGCGATAAGGGTAATTAAATTAATTACACCATATCGGCAGATTGCAGCCTAAGTAGGAAAAACGGAATATTGCGCGAAATCATGTTACAGACCAAGCAGTCTGTGACATTCCAAACCTGCATTATTTCTCATCTATAAAAAAAAACAATAAACGGTTTATAAAATTATTCATACTCAGCTGTATCACCTTGTGTCAGCATTTTTTTAATGGCGCAAGTTAGTGTCGATTAACAATAATGCATTAGCTTTTATAAGACTGAAGCTGTGCTATAGTTTAACTGTTTATTGTACTCATAGTTACGTGTTGGCTGTTAAAGAACTCAGGGTCCTCTCTAATTCAAGATATGGCTGATTTGCATTCCTTGATTCCTACATTTGGTAAACTAAAAACCCTATCTCAAAAGAATCATATAGCAACAGCATTTGGTTTTAAACTCTAGTGGAAAGTGTTTCCTTCAGCAGTCAAATTCTGTCCTCGGAGATTGGCAATCTTTTTAATTCACTTTTTCCCATTTTACACCGAGTTGACGACATAGTAATGCCAAACCCAAGTATCAAAAGAGGTAGCCTTATTCTAATTCGATAATACTTGAATGGCTCTTTTTAGTATGGTCATGAGACAAACACCATTAAATGTGGTTTAGGGTTGCGCTGGATGACGATAAAAATGTAGTTTCCGGATGACTACAGCAAAACTAAGTCAAACGCAGTCTTGAAGAAGATTACACAAATGAAAGGTTTTTTACAAACTTACTTAATTGTGTGTAAATCCTTATCAGATAAAAAATTCTAGTGTGATTTTTAAATTCAGATTGACGTTTAAGTGGTTTAAAGCTGCCTTGTAAAAATTTGTAACTGCTTGTAATTAATGTTTGTTATATGCTTCAACGCAGATTGGGATTCAAGTTTCCCAATATGGATAAATTTAGTGCCGATTTAAACTCCATCAACCCATCATCTATTTAGTCAGGACAAGAATTTGCAGCAGATTAATTGGGACTTGGTAACAGGCAGTTGGTAGGACTGCGCTAAACTGGTGATATTCTAATTCGAAGAACAACTAATTTACGTTATCTGTGTTTTGACCAACACGAGCTGAATTCTAGTTGTTTTTTTTCTTGAGGATATTTCGACTTCCAATGGCGGCCACCTTTTCTTCAGCTCACCTATCATCACAAGTTTTAAAATACAAACTAATGAAGCAGGCCGATTTTTAAAATTTGGAATGATAAGTGAACTGAAAAAGGCAATTGCCAATGGCTGCCGAAATATGTTAATGTAACAAAAGAATTGTAATTCAGGCTGTGTCGGTCAAGACACAGATCAAGTAATTTTGATAATTCAAGTTTTGCAATTTTTCATTCTTTTGAACAAATATCTTGACGCAAATAGTAGCCTAGCATTTAAATCAACATATTTCGCTGTAGACAAACAAAGTACACATTTATTTCTGTTTGCTTATTTGGTTTTACACCACTTTACCATCATCTACTTGTGTCCCAAGTGTAATCTACGATCGAGCTTTGTCGAGATTATGCATCTTGAAAATATTCCAACATATCATAGCCATAAGATTTGGAAGTTTTCTCGACTGACATAAAGGTATAAATAATCATATTAAAAAAATATAAGCATATATTCATATAAAGGTTTATATTCTAGTGATTACTTGTCTTGTTAAATTGATTGTGTGTTTGTAATTTACTGTGAGATTAACGTTTATTTTACACCAATCATTAACTGCCGCAAAATACGAACTAAATTTTGAACCTAGAAACTGTGTAGAGGCTTTGGATCCATTAAATAATTAGATCCCCATAGACGTCAAGTCTATTTCAGTCTTGGCGAGTCTACGAGGCAGTGTGTCTACGTAGTAAGAGCAACAGATTCCGAAGCAGATTTGCCCAGATTCGAGCCCTGCCCTCGGCAAATTCTGGAGAGCAAGTGACGAGTTCCCAATAAGAACGAAACCGGTCTACTGAATGAATTACCTTCTTTAATCTATACAATAATTAGTTTATACTGACAAATGTATGAACATAATGGGTCAGGTGTTTATATCAAGATCGCAACCTTGATTAAAGTACATAGAACTAGCCGTTTGGCAATAGCATACATTTACATAAACAGACTGCCGTGATAAACTACATGAGGTGTTGTATATAGCATACTCTCCAATCTCCGCGGCAGATTTGCCGACCCATAATTTTACTCGTTCTGTTCCGTATCATTAAAAGGAAGGCAGGTTCTTGTTGATGCTGCGATTTGTAAGTCAATCAGTATGTGCAAATTGTGAATTAGTAACACATTAGTTAAAATATGACCAGAAGGATAAACCAAAGACAGCATGAACGGATTTGCTGGAGTAACAGGTGTTCAGAAATAGTTGCAATTCGAAATATAGGTAAACTTTAGCATACATTGAATCCACTGTTATGATACCACGTCCGATTCCGCAACAATAGTGTTGGGATTAAGTATTAATACAATAGCCATGGTGTTGTTACTAATACGGGTTCCTACTGATGCGTCGCCAGCAAGCACGAAACGAATGAGCACGAGATTATACTTTCCATTCATGCTGTCTTTGGTTTATCCTTCTGGTCTTAATTGAACTAATTTGTTACTTGGTGCGCAACACCTAGTACCAAACTGAGTGTTTGCAAATTTTTGAGAGAGAAATGACGACGTAATCTTCCCTTACACGTTTAAGCCGATACCGGATCCAGACACTATAGATTATTG
>JAQBSW010004643.1:0-66640 GCA_029291075.1 Eudiplozoon nipponicum
GCCTGAAGTAAATGGAAACAAATACTTGCTGACTATGGTAGATAGATTTAGTCGTCAATTTGAAGTGGCGATTTTAAAAGACATGACAGCGCAAGAAGTCTTGTTCGCGTTTCTACATAATTGGATATCGCGTTATGGTGTTCCGGAAAAGGTCACTAGTGATCGCGGTAGTCAATTTATGTCAGAGCTTTTCGTAAGATCCCTCAACATCATGGGAACCACTATAATACATACTAGCGCGTATAACCCACGAGCGAATGGGATGGTAGAAAGGCTACATCGTGAACTGAAAGCTGCATTAAGGTGTACTAGTGGAACAAGCTGGATACACGATCTTCCTATAGTACTACTCGCCATGCGCAACAGATATAGGGCACAATTAGGAACTTCCATAGCAGAATTGGTTTATGGAGAACCATTAAGGTTGCCTGGAGATCTTCTAATAGAAACTCCAAGTAGTCTTGATTGGGCTTCTAGTTATGTAGATTGGTTTGTAGGAGCACTTAGAGGCAAGATGTGTCGTTTGGCCCCAACCAAGACTAGAAAACCTAAAACTAAATGCTATGTGTCCTCCGATTTAAAATCGGCTTCGCATGTATATATAACTAATGAGAATAGGAAGAACTGCCTAACACCATTTTACAAAGGACCATACAAGGTCAAGAGGATGACTGACAAGAATGTCATCATAGAAATAAATGGCATTGAGGATTGTGTTACGTTGGATCGCTGTATTCCCCAGTTTATCTGGATTGACGGTGTGACTGAATTAACAGATGCGTCGAATGACCGTTCCATGGGCGAATCTGATGTGTGCAATCCCATCATGCAGGCACATAATGAAATGCAGTACTCTGAAGAACCGTTGTCTAACATAGCAAAATCTTATTCTACTGAATCACAGCATGAAAACTATTTGTCGATACCAGATGATTTTGAAGAACCAGCGAATGTTGTACCGGGCGAGATGACGACGTCAGGGGCGCCAGTATGCACAACTCGTTCTGGAAGAATACATCGTCAGCCGAAGAACTATGATTACGTCTATTATTAGTCGTTCCTCTTTTTTGAGAAGGTGGTGTATGTAGAGGATGTTAAATCCTCCGCCTTATGTAAAATGACCTTGACTGATAAATTTAAACCACCATAGCTGATTGTAACAACTTTATTTAAAAAGAATTTTTTCTTTTTATTTTCCAGAACATTCTTTGTTTAAATACTTGATTTTAAAATTGTGCGCTATTTTCAGTTTTTGAGTATCTCGCTCCTTGTCTGGTATTGTAATTTTGGTCTGCTGCATTTTAACATTTTTTTCCATAATAAACGATTACATCATTATCCAATATACTATTCCATCACTTGCCTTGTGTTCTGATATAAAATAACACTGAGGAGGAGCCTTGGAACAGGTATATTTGATTTTATTGGGGGGTCACGTACATACCAAAACAGATTATTGCTGAAAGGAACAGCTTTCCAACTTTCACCTTCCGATTGCCATCCGTAAGTGTCGATTTAATTGTTATACCATTTGATCATGGATACCGATATTAAATTCGAGGACACAAGTAGGTTAGTGCAGGACATAGCGGACTTGAACTTAAATGACGCAAGCAATAATATAAGCATATCAGACTCTACTGTGAATTTTAGGACTTCCAGCGATCTGACATTTATGGGGCTTACAAACACGTATAGGTTAGGGGCCTCAACATACCAAAAGAGTCGTATATTGTTTCTGCTGGTTGAAGAGTATACGAGTAGAAACTGATAGGCTTCCGAACTCCGTCGATCTCTTGTTTCAACGTGACTCGAATAGCGAACTCAGAAGCATCTGTCGTGAGTATAAATGGTCGTTGAAAATCTGGATGCATTAGCATTGTAGCATTTGCTAAAGAGTTGACGGCGATAAAATTTAACAATAATTTATTGCACGGGTGGTGGTAACAATTCTTTAAATCAAGTTTGCGAGCTTGAAGTAAACACCAATCATATTGTATTTAACCAGTCGTCGAACAACATAACAAAACTACCGCCTGCCGCAACGCACTGACACGTTTCAACCTTCCATGATCATCATCAGAATACGACGGCAAACTGACTATCCAGGATCAAACCACATTGAATATATATGGAAATCAAATTTAGAAATGTATGTGAGACTGCTAGAGGTGAGAGACGCATATCTAAATTTGATTTTCAAATATATTCAATGCGTTTTAATACTCGTTAGTCAGTTTGCTGTCGTATTCTGATGATAAACATGGAAGTTCGAAACGCGTCAGTGCGTTGCGGCTGGCGGTAGTTTTGTTATGTTTTTCGACGACTGGTTAAATACAATGAGATTGGTATTTAATTCAAGCTCGCAAACTTGATTTAAAGAGTTGATGGCGAGTCGAAGTAATTCCTCGTCTTCAGATGACCAAGTAATGATGGAGTTCTTGCTAAGTCCTTTTCGATTCCGCAGGTTCCTACACAAAGGATAAAATTGTCTTGAAAGGCCGGGGAAGAAACTTACGATAATAGTTTAGGATTCCGATAAGTTTCTGCAACTCTCTAACAGTCTTCGGTGACTTGATATTCCTAGTTGAATTCTCTTTGACAATAAAGTTTGAATACCTTGTGGTGTGATACAGTGCCCTAGGAAGTCCACGGATATAGTTGTAATCTGCGTCTTATCACAGTTGATCTTGAGTCGTGGTTGGATAAGTGTGAGGGGACATTTCGTAAATGCTTGGCATGAGATTCCAAGTCAGAACTGAACACCATTATGTTATCGAGATATGACATACAGTAAGAGGTGTCGTCGCGATGTATGTAGTCCATGAATCTTTGAGAAATCTGTGTAGCACACTTAAGTCCAAAAGGCATGTAAAGATATTCGAAATGACCAAATGGAGTGATGACTGCAGTCTTTTCAATATCCTCTGCTGCTACCTGTATGTGATGGTAGGCTTGTTTGAGATCAATCACTGATAAGAAATTGCTGTATTTGAGTTTTTAAGTATGGTGTTAATATTTGGAATAGGATATGCATCAGAGTTTGTCTCTGAGTTTAGCTTACGGTAATCTCTGCAGGCTCTGTATGATCCGTTTGTTTTGGAGATTAAGTGCAGTGGTGACGCCCATGAACTTTTCGATGGTCTGATGATTCCCTTTTCCATCGGTCTTGAAAATTCCTCTTGGGCAGCTTTCAGTTTAGCAGGGGCCAGTGGTCGCTTTTTGAGTGCCTACGTTGTCCTTTTGTGACAGGTGTGGTGTATCGTGTTGGAGACTCGTAGCTCTGACTTGCTGAGATCAAAAAGCGACTTGTGTTCTCAAAGAGCTGCTGATATCTCTGCTGAATGATGCACTGGGGTTGGCTGAATGACCTGTAACTCCAAACGCTTAGAGGCAAATGCCCAAAAACTTTATTCAAGTCCGGTGGATGGGTCGATGATCTTTTGAATGGCAAGATCAACAATGAGCCGAAATTTCTAAAGGAAATCAATGCCTATCATGTTGTGTGAGACCTTGGTGACGATTGAGTTGTGAGTCAATTCACGCCGTAGGCCTATGTTGAGTGTGCGATACCGGCTGCCATTAGTAGGTATGGGCTCCCTTGTAGCTGTTGCGAGTAAAACGCCTAGCGACATCTCGGCCATTGAATCATCTTTGAGAACCGAGACTGCTGCACCTGTCTTCACCAGTTCTGAAATCAAAAAGATCCAGAAGTTCGTTGGGCTGTTTAACCGGGTAATGCAAACAAGTTGGATGGTGATGGCGTCTGACTTTGTCAATTTGGCTGTCCATGTGGCATACTCGGCGTGGACGAAAAGATTCAATAGGAATGTCAGATTGTAAGTTATTGCTATCTTGTGGCGCCATTGATGCCGTTGATGTGTTTATGCGCAGAATATAGGGTCTTCTACTTTCTGCGCCATACGTTTCTCGATCCTGATGCTCCACTACGCCTGTTTTCTGTGGACCTTACCGTCAACTGTGGAAATTAGCATTCATTCAGAAATTCTTCCGAACTGCAGAGACAAACTTGACATGAATAAATAAATTCTGGTGATTATATCACCAGTCTTTGGGGCACATATGTTAAAAGATTGCGGGGATCTGGAGCGCCGCCTACTGTTATTTTGTGTTTTGGGTATAAAAACGGGTCGATCGTTCACCTGAATTAGCTCTGATTTTCCTACGGACAATCCTTCTAGAACGTTAGCCATGTTTGCTATTGTTCTCTTTAAAGAAGAGATCCTATCATCTTGCGGGGAAAGATAAAATGATGACGAATTTAACTAAGGTTCCAAAACCCTAAATTCTATCTAGCATCTCTCAGATAAGTCATCTATTGAGAGAGTGTTGGGAAGCTGTCTGGCGAACAATTTTAGTGTCTGGAGAAGATTGTTAATAATAATAACCTTAGCCTCATGATCATATATATTGGTTATATACCAACGTTTCCACAATTCCCTTAAAATTTCAATGAGGCCAAGGTTTGGCATGTCTAACTGCTCAGTTTCAGTGGGACCCAGCAAAGATTCTACTTCATTTTGTAGGCCCAAAATGGGATTAGGTAGTTTCCTAATGGCCTCAAGCTTTGGATAACTTCGTCGCTGCAGTTCTGAAGGAAGTTCAGCGAAAACCTTTGACAGTTTTTGATGACTGTCATAATCTAGAAACGAGGAGGAAGTGGAATCTACGCGCATAAAGAATAGTTCGCTATCTCCAACCCAAACAGGAACATCAATATCTTAAATTGGACATGACATTCTAACAATCTTGCAGGATCTTATAAGCATAAATTTATACTGTTCATACAGTCAATAATGTTCTTCCACAAAGCCAATAAAAATATTCTGCGTCCGTATTCCAGTTTGGCACACAAGATCACAAAGTTATACTGTTTTGTACGTAGGAGAAAAATTTTGAATAGAAGACCTTCCCTCAAAAAGAATTCCGAACCAAAAAATTGCCCACAATACCTCGGCTTAAGAAAGATTCACAACCAGAGCAAAACTTAGTTTATATTAACGTCAATTTACTGTACTCCCGAACAAATAAAATGACAAAGAAACACAATCGATTGTATTTATACCAAAAGATTTCTGATTTGCTAACATGTCTAAAAAAGTACTGTTTTCAGTATCCTGCCCTGTTGCCAATTTGTAAAACGCCCCGGCTTCAAGTAAATGTCATACGACGTGGCAAAGTCAGTTCAGTGCCAAGATGGCTGAGAATAAGTACTGTTGGGGGCCCTTATTAGGGCAGTAATTGCGTTATCCGGCAAATGCCGAGAAAGTTATTTAGTGCAGCAGTGTCTGGAAATACTCCTAGACACTGGAGAACGGCTCTGGTTGATTGGCTCGTGTTCCTTCTGTTGTGGCGTTGACAACAGCGGCGAGAGACTGTGTGAATGCGGAGTATTGTCTCGTTGAATATCTGCGACAACACCGTGGTGATTGGCACACGCGAAGGTCCAATAAGTAGATGTTTCTCCGTCTCACTAGTTGTGCAGCGACAAGACTGGCATGACTTAAATTAACTCTGCGTGTGAAGCAAGTCCAGAAGTCAACGTATGTTTAAAGCCAGTATGACAGGAGACAGCACGCACATGTAGTGCACAACAAAAGGCAAACATGATCACTGACTGGCATGGTAAACTAACCAAGCTTATATAGCATGAAATCAAAAGCTCACACGCCATTGGTTAACGGCAAATTTCGCTTGTTTTATTTGGTGCCGATTAAATTAAATTTGAATTTTATTTACGCCATATGTCGGCGAATTGTTTTCGAGCCGATACATGTCTTTTTTAATTTATATAGTAATGTCATGTTGAGATTTTGAGATGCGCGGTACGCTTAGCTGTGTGGTTCTGGTATGAGACACTTTGCTAATATAGTACTAAAGTTTGCAACGAAATTATATGCTTAATTTAATTTTCGGTACAAATCTCAAATTTACTTCCGGTAATTAACGTGAATATTTATATTCATGGTTTCCAAAAATTCGTTTTATCATCTGCGGTATTCTGCGAGACGGTGAGCACAAGGATTGTCATAATAAACACATTGTAATAAATCTTTTTTTAACATTATGTCAAAAATATGATAGAATTAGGGATACTGAGCTATTGCAGTAGTAATTAATTAATGTAGTTTAAAAGGTAGTTATGAGGGATTATGGATTATCCGAGCCTGGCATCTCAGATGCTCTCTCATGGTAATGACCTAAGGGTCTCTACAAAAGATGACGACCGCGCCAGAATCCTTGATGCGGAAATATGTGCTCTAAATGATTGTGTTAGCCGCAATTCCATGGATAGCAATGTTAAGCTTTCCATGTACAGACCAGACAACCATTCTGTATGGGTTGAAGATGCAAAATTTTATTTTAAACTAAGAAGAATGACCGACGCTTCATAAAGGTTTGCTATCGCCTGGTGGTGTTTACCTGAGTCTGTGAAAAGAAATCTGCTTAGACTGAGGAAATATGTTACGGAGAATGAAACTTTAAATGCATTTGAGCTTCTAGTGGAGGAGTTTCACTGAAGATATCAACCCGAGAGGATAGAGCAGATAACCCACTTATTGCGTTAGGAAAAGATGAGAAATCATCACCTATCTTAATTTTATGACAGACTTGTTTCAAAATCCGCCGGGCTTGATATTTCTGAAGAAGTTATCAACTGTATATTTGTTGCAGAATTGCCTGTCAGATTAAGAGCAACTCGGGATATCTATGAAAGATTGTAACCAGAGTAGCTAAAGAAGCTCACTGGGTTGTATCGCAAGAAGGAATCTAAGGTGTATGCAGTAACAGCAGATTCACACCTTGAGCAGCAGCCCAGACATCTCTCAGTGAGACTCTTGACCGTAGAGAAAGAAATTAATTACCTCCGACCGGATGTGTGTTGGATGAAACCCAAAATGGAAATTTTCAACATAGGTAGGGCAAATTCTCAGATTCAAAGGCTATCTTCCAAGCATCGCGGAGGCAAATTGGAGGAAGGTGTTCAAGGGCCATGCGAGTAGTGCATTTTTCATAGTAAAAAAGCCGAGCTTGGGAAGTGTCAGAGCGAAGAATGCATGTATCCACGGTTGAGTGGTCCCTGATGGAATGAAGTACTCGTCCTGTAGCTCGGCGTAAGTCACCGGAAAACTAGTAGAACCCTGGCTAGTAGGAGCCGTAAGGAGATTGCCCTTGCACAGCTCCAGGTAATAAATATTGGAGGCATCCTAAAATCATCGAAGTTAGGTTCAAAAGATTCGAAGGAATAAAAGTGCAATAGTTCAGTCCGTAAATGTGTTAGATTTTTGCTGGAAGGTTATCTTGAAGAGGTTACTGGCTATAGCAACAAAAAGTTCGTAATAGCGGATGAACTAAGTGGGTAAAAATTCTTAAAAGATACGGGTGCAGAGGGGAACATATTTTAATCCGATTTGGTTGAAGTTGATAGCCCCACATTCGATTATTAACTATGGGCTGCCAATGGAAATCCAATTGAGGTTAAGGGAGTTAAAAAATTGTCAATAACATTGGGGCAGAAATTGCCATTTGCGTGAAATTTTCTGGTCGCTGATATAAAGGATGACATCATTGGAATGGATTTTTAATATCCATTTTATCTGATTGAGACGTCAGTCGTTAGGTCAGTGAGACTACCCAGACTTATCCACGCCGATGACTTGGTGGTTGTCATCGAGAAACACCTGGCCGTGAATCTTCCTTTCAATGCTGGCTGAGGATAGTCATAGAATACCAAATCGAGTTGTTGGAACCACTGCGCTGTTCACCAAAGGCTCAGCCGTTAGTACAACATAGACAACATGTTGCAGTTGAAGAATTTAAGCGGTTAAGGGAAGAAGGAATTTGTAGGTGTTCAAATTTCAACTTTGTGTCTCCAGTAGTGGTAGTTCCCAAATCTGAGCCGAGTCCATATAGGTTTTGTGGAAATTATAGTTTATTGAACTCTGTAACGAAAGGTGATTTGTATACTCTACCGAACCAGAGTACGTTTCTCAGGGATATAATGGGGTATGAGGTGTATGACACGTTAGATCTGCAAAAAGCTCACTATCAAGTACCCATGGAGGCAGAATCTATACCACTCACTGCAGTGTGATTTCCTGGAGGAGGATCGCCTGAATTCTTATGCATGCCTCTTGGGCTGAAGAATGCAAGTCAGATACTCCAGCGTCCGACGGAGGAGGTTCTACAAGTCTGTCCATTTGTTAGAGTGTATAAAGATGACATCATTATATGTAGTCAATCAAGGAAGGAACACCGGGAGCACTTAGACGTCGTTTTATCTAAGCTAGAATTTTATGGGTTGGTAGTGAAGCCAGGAAAAGCAGGATTGGCTGCTCTACTGTTAAATTTCTTGGAAACTCCATTTCTAAGCATAGAATTAAACCCATGGAAGAGAAGGTCCAAGCAATTGGAAATGTACCAGAACCCAGAACTGTACGTCAATTGCGTAGATGTTTGGGGATGATTAGCTATTATCGTCGTTTTATACCAGGTTTAGCTGGAATTTTAGGGTCATTAACTCGAAATTTTATTCGTGAATGGAACACGATCAAGAAGTCCTGGCCCATTAATTTTAGCCAAGATGACGAGAAATTTCAAAGGACCAAAGATCTGTTAAGCCAAATCACCACATTGGCACCTGTGGATTGGACTAAGCCATTAGAGATGGTCATAGGGACAGTGTTACATCAAAGGGATAATGGTATAGCCAAGCCCATCGGGTTCTAGTCGGAATCTCTAAGATCGTGAGAAGCGATATGACACGCTGGGAAATGTGTTACTAGCGGTCTATTCATAAGGGCTGCATTTTAAGCAATACCTAGATGGACATCAGTTTACGATATTAACTGATCATAAACCGTTGATAAGTATCCTAGGAAAGACGAATAGGCATAATTATTCTCGGCGTGTGAATTTACAATAATCCGACATGCAGAATTTGATTTTACCATTACTTATATCTCAGGAAAGAAAATATGGGGATAGATACTCTCAGTAGACCAGACCAATCAGATGAAGATATGATTCGTTCGGAGTCACTCGTATGCCTTGTTGTATCTTCTAATGATTTTGTCGAGCAATTGTTGGAAGCTCAAATTGTTGATCCTTTAGTAGCTGTGTTGACAAAGACGTCCGTGTTTACACGCAAGAAGATTAAATATAAGTGGTTACTATGTGAAATCCCAATGAGCCAACCTAGATGCTATGTATGGTTAGAATTAAGGTATGAGGTAATTCAACTGCTGCATGAATTTGGTCATCCTACGATTAAGGCAACTGTCAAGATGGTCAATGATAGATATGTTTGGCCTAAGATGTCTAAAGATATGAGCTTGGGTAAGGACATGTGCCTGGTGTCAAATTTGTAAAGTTTGGTGTCATACTAAAATAAAAAAGGTAAAACAATTGTTATACAAGTGGGTCGTTTTATGCATGTCAATTTTGATATAGAATAAATGCCAAAAATTTCTGGTCAGAGGTATTTACTTACGATGGTTGATCGTTTCAGACGTCAGTTTGAAGTAGCAATCCTGAAGGATATGACAGCTCAAGAAGTCTTACTTATGTTCTTGCATAATTGCGTGTCGTGATATGGTATACCGGTAAGGGTTACTAGTGATCGCCGTAGCCAGTTTATGCCTGAATACTATGGGGATAGAAGTATGACACACATGTGCATATAATCCGAGAATTAATGAGATGGTTGAGAGACTGCACAGGGAGCTGCAGGCTGCAATACGCTACACTGGACGATCTAGTTGGATACATGATTGTTCCATAGTTTTTCTGGCAATGCGAAGTAGATACAGAGCTCCATTAGTAATATACATAGCAGAACTTGATTATGGAAAGCCATTGAGATTACCAGAAGATCTAATAGAAGCTACAAGTTGTCTTGATTGGACCTCCTGTTCAGCAGATTTGTTTGTTGGAGCATTGAAAGATAAAATGAGTTGTTTAGCTCCAACCAAAACTAGAAGTCCAAGGTCTAAATTCTATGTATATTCAGATTTAAGACTGGCATCTCATGCATGCATAACTAACGAGAACAGACAAATTAACTGACTCCATTCTATAAGGGACCATTCAATGTCAATCGTTTGACTGATAAAAATGCATTTATAGAAGTGAATTGCACAGAAGAGTGTGTAGCCCTAGGTCACTGCATTCCACAGTTTACCCGAACGGAGGAGGAGACTGAGGAACGATACCCATCAAAGTATGATGAAACTGAGGAGAGAAAAGCTTCGACAATATATGAAAAAATAAGTGCCAGATAAATTTGAAAGAGGAGCGATGATTAAAACCAAGACAACTAAGAAAAGAGATCGAAGCAATATGAAATTGAAACCTAGCGAATTACCACCACTATATGTTGAAATTAGTTCTGAAAGAGTCACTCAGAAACCGAAGAATGTGGACTTTGTGATTTATTAGTAAACATATAAAACATGAGGGTGTATGGGGAGGCTAATTAATTTGTTGGAGATCAATTAACTCCTCATATGAATATAAATCAAATTTTATTTTTAGACATTTGATGTTATCGCTGGTTTCATAAAACAATGAAATGATTTTAAAAGATATTGGTGTTTTTGGGAATTTTCCTTTGTACACATTGTTGAAGAATTTGACTTGTCTTTGGTGATATCTATAATAGGGTCTTGTTGAGATTTTAAGTTGCGTGGTACGCTTCGCTGTGTGGTTCTGGCTTGAGACACTTTCTAAAAAAGTCTTGAAGTTTGTAACGAAATTATTATTCTTAATTTACTTTTTGGGAAGGATCTCAAATTTGCTTCAGGTATTTGACGTGGATATTTATATTCAAGGTCTCCTAAATTAAGTCATGCCAATCATCTTGTTACTGCGCATCCATTCATACGTAATCGATCATTAATTACGTATGATAATAATCTTGGTGCTGCCGCAGATATTAATCAAGACAAGTCAAGGCCTTTGTAACGACACAAATTAATGGCCGACATATTGCGTAAATTAAATTCAATTTTATTTACGTTGCACCAATGAGAAAAAAGCGAAACTTGCCGTTTAACCAATAGTGTGCAAGTAGACAGGGCATGCTATTTAAGCACGGCAATTTACCATGCAAGAGAGTTGTTGCATTTGCATTCTACCTTGCGTCACGCGTGTGCGTTCTGTCGGCTGTCAATACCTACGCTGGTGATTTGATAGTGATATGTGTGGTTTGAATCCAAATAAAGATATTCTATTCTATTCTATTCTAACAATTGGCTACATCCGTGACTCATCTTGTTGCGGTATAACCAGCGAGACGAGCCAATTAATTGCAGAACCTGAACGACGTTATCCACATCGTGATTACAACTCAACCACGAGAACGACAACAACCAGAGTCAACCCAAGGCTCTAGGACATCTTCACACTCTGAATAATTCAGGAGAACGCATTACCAGGCCCTCTTAAGGGCCCCTTTATCAGTAACAAATCTTTATTCAGAGCACCTTAACCGAGTTTGTAACGTCGTACGGCCTTTACTTGAAGCCGGGGCGTTTACAAAATTGGCGACCGCGTCAGGATATTGATTATTGTTCTGATTTTTTTGGTATAAATAAATTTGACGTCCTTTTTCATTTATTTGGGATAAAAATAGATTAACATTTGCGTTTTCTTTACCCTGATTGTGGTCTTCTGGGAATTTTGGGTATATATATTCGTGCATTTGTGGTGATTTTTTTGGGGGGGATATAATAATAATACATTGGCATCAAAGGCCAACGGGGCCTCTGTTCATCTTTCCTACGTACAAAACGGCACCGTACGTACTCGACAGGCTCAATTGCGGATTTTTGGAAGAAGTTACTGTGACGTGCTTTTGTTCTGCGCTCATGCACCTGTGGAAGCTTTTTGTGGGTAAGCGTTTCGTTAAAGTATATTTATATATTTTCATATTGCTTATAAATATATGCTTTTAAGATCCCGTAAGATTGTTAGAATATCAGGTCCAATTTTAGATATTGATGTTCCTGTTTGGGATGGAGATAGTGAGCTATTCTTTATGTGCGTAGACTCCGGAAAGGACAACAGACCGCAGGCACAAGGGTGCATCAGTATCGGGAAACGTCTGGCGCAGGAAGTAGAAGACCGTACTTTCTGCACATCAACGGCATCAACGGCGCCACAGGGAAGAAGCCAACTACAATCCGACATCCCTGTCGACTCTTTTCGTCCACGCCGAATTTTTCACATAGAGAACCAAACGGACAACGCCGGTCGCAATCACCAGCCTACTTGTTTGCATGACCCGGCCAAACAGCCCAACGAACTTCTGCACCTTCTTGATTTCAAAACTGGCGAAGAGTTCATCGTAGACACAGGTGCGGCAGTCTCAGTTCTCAAAGGTGATTCAATGGCCGAGATGTCGCTAGGCGTTCTTCTCGCAACAGCTACAGGCGAGCCCATACCAACTTATGGCTGCCAATACCGCACACTCAACATAGGTCTACGACGTGAATTTTCCCACAACTTCATCATTGCCAAGGTCTCACATAATATAATAGGCCTTGATTTCCTTCTAAAATTTCGGCTCATTGTTGATCTTGCCAATCAAAAGATCATCGACCCCTCCACCGGACTTGAACAAAGCTTTTGGACACTTGCCTCCGAGCGTTTGGAGTTACAGGTCATTCAGCCAACCCCAGTGCATCATTCAGCAGAGATATCAGCAGCTCTTCGAAAATACAAATCGCTTTTCGATCTTAACAAGTCAGAGCTACGAGTCTCCAACACGATGCATCATATCGTCACAGAAGGACAACCTATTGCACTCAAGAAGCGACCACTGGCTCCTGCTAAGCTGAAAGCTGCCCAAGAAGAATTCTCAAGGCTTTTGGAAGAGGGAATCATCAGACCATCGAAAAGTTCATGGGCGTCACCACTGCACTTAGTCTCTAAATCAAACGGATCGTACAGAGCCTGTGGAGACTACCGTAAGCTAAATTCAGTGACAAAATCTGATGCATATCCTATTCCAAATATCAACACTTTACTTGAAAAACTCAACGGCAGCAATTTCTTCTCAGTGATTGACCTCAGACAAGCGTACCATCACATCCCGGTAGCACCAGAGGATATCGAGAAAACTGCAGTCATCACTCCATTTGGCCTTTTTGAATATCTTTACATGCCTTTTGGACTTAAGTGTGCTACTCAGACATTTCAAAGATTCATAGACAACATACTTCGCGACGACTCTGCTTATTGTATGTCATATCTCGATGACATTATGGTATTCAGTCCAGATCTAGAATCTCATGCGAAACATCTACGAAATGTCCTCTCACGCTTATCCAACCACGGACTCAAGATCAACTGTGACAAGACGCAGATTGCAACTTCATCCGTCGACTTCTTAGGGCATCGTATCACGGCCCAAGGTATTCAACCGTTGCCGTCAAAGACGAATTCAATCAAGAATATCAAGTCACCAAGGACTGTGAGCGAGTTGCAGAAAATCCTGGGAGTACTAAACTATTATCGCAAGTTCCTTCCGGGCCTTTCAAAACAACTTTATCCTTTGTGCAGGCACCTGCGGAACCGAAAAGGACTTAGCAAGAATTCCATCATTGCTTGGTCATCCGAAGACGAGGAATTACTTCGACTTGCCATCAACTCGTTAGCAAATGCCACAATGCTAACGCATCCAGATTTTGAAAAGCCATTTCTACTCACGACAGATGCTTCTGAATTCGCTATTGGAGCCACTTTGGAACAAGAGATCGACGGAGTTCGGAAGCCTATCAGTTTCTACTCGCGTACTCTCCAACCAGTAGAAACGAGGTACGACACTTTCGGCCGAGAACTTCTCGCCATCCACGACGCAGTGCGCCATTTTATCAGCATCATTGGCAGTAGCAGATTTGTTGTTTTCACAGATCATGCACCACTAGTTAGCGCACTTCGAAACGCAACTTCATCTATCGCCAAGTACCCTGCCAGAGTGGAAAGACAGCTTTCTCGTCTAAGCGAATGGCAATTTGACGTCTTTCACGTCAAGGGCAAACAGAACTTCATTGCAGATGCCCTGTCCAGGCCAGACGTCTCTCTACAACCACCTTCGCCGTCACCATTCACTGTCAACTCCGTGGCACTCAGTGAACCTGCACTAACGCCAACTCTCCTGCAAACTGAACAACGCGGTGACATTCACATTCAAAGATCAATAGCCCGTCACCCAACCAAGTTCATATGCCGTCTGTGGGAAGGCTTACCAATTGTTTACTTCACGGGTACGCAGCCCAACAAGCCAGTTCTGCCGACCAGCCTTCAGAGAAAAGTTTTCGATTCAATTCACTCAATTTCTCACCCAGGAAGCCAAGCGACTGTCCGACTTCTTACAGATCGTTTCTGGGGTCACAGACTTAGGCAGAATGTTAAACGATGGGTCTCAGAGTGTGCTATTTGTCAGAAAAACAAGATCACACGACACACTCGTTCTAAGTTGCAACATTTTCGATCTACTTCTCGCCTAGCCATCGTCCACATCGACATAGTTCATCTGACAAAGGTTCAAGGTTTCAGTTACCTTCTAACTATGATCGATAGATTTACACGGTGGCCTGCGGCATTACCTCTTGGCACCATTTCTGCAGACGAAGTAACTAACGGTTTTATCTCTGCATGGATATCCAATTATGGTGTTCCCAATGAGGTCATCACGGACAGAGGCACTTGCTTCTCATCTGATCGTTCCAAAACCACCTTGCGGTACATGGAATGCATCTTACGCCAGACGACTGCCTACCATCCCCAAGCTAATGGTATGGTAGAGAGAATGCATAGGGAACTCAAAGCTGCTTAAGCATCCTCGTCCATTAATGGCAACTGGGTCGATGCACTACCTTTAGTTCTTCTTGCCATGCGTTCCCGTACTCGTGAATCCATTAAAACATCTGCGTCACAACTCCTGTATGGCATGGATCTACGCCTGCCTAGTCAGCTCCTACGTCTACTACCGGCACAAGATGACCCACAAGACGAAGCTACCCGCCTTCGACTTCATTTCGGTAACATGTCTGAACAGCAGCCGAGACATACGCCTCGTCCAGTCTTCGTTCACCCACAGCTCCACAGCTGCAAGAGAATACTCGTTCGCAACAACAATGCTGTTGCACCACTACAACCAAAGTATCGCGGTCCTTACCCGATTTTGCTCAGACAACCAAAATACTTCATTATTATGCAAGGCGCTACACCGACATCAGTAAGCATAGACAGGTTGAAACCGTTTATCGAACCGCCTGATCCTGAGAGCGTTCAACCTTCTACACACGTCTCAGGCTCCGTCTGCCCACAATCTCAATATCCTGCTTTGTATAACGCGTAATTGATTTTTTTTAACATTAACTATCAAAATTTTTTTAACCTTACGTTATTTTTCGTATTTGTCTCACGTGGCATAACCAGCTGTTCTTAGCTAACAATTGTGTAGCATTTTTGAACAGTTCTTTGGTATTATGCCATCTCTGAGGCAATGTTCGTGTACATATTTTTATGCAGTTACCTTTGATTTTAATGTATATATTTTTACATTATAATGTATTTCTCACACATGACATCACACTGCCTATTTTGGTATGACCAGCTACTTAGAGCTAACGCTTTCGTGTAGCAACACTAAGTAGTGATCAGCTTCATATCATGGTACAGGCCACTTTCAATGCATATCTCAACTTCATCAATTGCACAAAGACCACTCTACAAATGTCATGACCACAACGTCGAGCACTCTAGCTCCTTTGGTCGTATACAAACACATTGACGACGATCCAACCTGCTTAGGTTTTAACTTAAACCTGGCAAATTTCAGAGGCGATTTACCTCGAAATCTTCACGCTGCGGCTCCCAAAACTTACACTGCTCTATTTTGCCTCACGTGGTATGACCGACCACTAGAGCTAACAATTTGTGTAGCAATTCCTAGTGGTTACCTGGCATCATATCATTGTTGAAGCAACCAACAAGCATATTTAAGCCCAGCATTTATGGTTCATCATATTTTTGCTTAACTTGGTTCGAACTCTGTCATGCATTTCTTATCTAGCCTCGCAGAGAGGAATTCTTTTTCTTTTTTTTCAGAGAGGAAAGTGTTGTAACGACACAAATTAATGGCCGACATATTGCGTAAATTAAATTCAATTTTATTTACGTTGCACCAATGAGAAAAAAGCGAAACTTTCCGTTTTATCAATAGTGTGCAAGTAGAATAGAATAGAATAGAATAGAATAGAATAGAATATCTTTATTTTGATTCAAACCACAAATATTCCATCAAATAATAAAATTGAAAAATGTACAATATATATATTTTTTTAAATTATCACATCACATATAATTGTGCAATTAGTCATATATAGATAAGTATATCTCACTAGTTGTACTATAAAACAAAACAATAACAGAAAGATCGGTTGTAGAGAATTATAGATACATTATCAAAATAGGAACAATTAAGGTATAATTCGAGTGAAACATTATCCAAAAATTTGAGAACCATGACTAGCAATTGGTGTATGTATTGTTGACTAACATGATGATATAATGCACAGCATTTCAAATATGATAAAACAAAACTTGGAAATGAAAATCTCAAGAAAATCTGTTTCCGATAACAATTATGCTTGTCTTTTATTCAACCATGAGAAAGTATTATCATAATCAATATAAAAAATATCAGCAGTACTGTAGACTCTTTCAAGTTCAGTAGATAAAAATTTAAAAGACATCTTAGACGGAGGCAATTCTCTAAGCCCCTTTGGCAATTGGTTATAAATTTTGTAGATTTTCGAGAAAGAGAATAACTTGCTCGCAACATTCCCCACCAAAGGAGGAGATATTGCCAAATGCCCAGATCTAGTTCCAACTTCATGACTCTTTCTTATCGGAGTCATATAGGCACCAGTACACTGGTTCAGATGGAAAACTTTTATGCAATAGCACATCCTCCGAAACCACAAAGATTGCAATGACACAAACTGTAATCTAGAGGCGTATATAGTGCAGTAGATAGGACTAATTTGTTTCACAACTTTTCTTTGTACAGCTTCTATCTTATTGGACAATCCCTTTTTTAATGGATTCCAAGTAGCAACAGCATATTCTAGTATTGGTCTAATCCATATGATATACATTTTAAGTTTAATGTCATTCGATAAAATATTTCGATTTATTAGTGCCCATCTTTTTTTAGCACTGCCTACTATTCTTTCAATATGTCTCTCAGCAGAAGCTGTACATTGAATAGTTATACCTAAATCCTTAATTTCTTGCATAAGTTTAATTTCAAACACATCATTAATCACTGCATCATGAAAATAAACATAATGAAAGTTTGTTCTGTTACCTATTTTTAAAGCTCTCGTCTTTTTATTGTTTATTCTCAGCCCTAGCGTAATCAAATATCTACTCAAATCATACAAATCTAATGTCACATTATTTTTGGAGAATTCGACATTTTTTGGATCAATTGGGAAGATTATTTTCAAATCATCAGCAAATTTGCAAACTCGACCGTTAATGATCTTAGTTTCCAAATGTGCAAACACAATTTTAAATAAAATTGGCCCCAAACTTTATCCCTGTGGAACTCCACTCGTTACTCGTTTCGATTTTGATATCAAATCGTTTACTTGAATACTCATTCTTCGATTATATAGGTAGTATTTAAGTAATCTAAAAATATTCGGATCAATATTCAACAAACTAATCGCATTCAAAATAGCATCAAAAGATATAGAATAGTATAGAATAGAATATCTTTATTTGGATTCAAACCACACATATTCCATCAAATAATAAAATTGGAAATTGTACAATATATAAAAAAAATTATCACATCACAATAATTGTGCAATTAATATCATGTAGATAGGTATATCTCACTAGTTGTACAATACAATATATCAATATCAGAAAGTTCGACTGAAAAGAATAATATATACATCATCAAATTAGGAACAATTAAGGTATAATTCGAGTGTAACATTATGCAAAAATTGAGAACCATGACTAGCAATTGATTGTATGTAATGTTAACTAATTTGAAGAAATAGTGCATAACATTTCAATTATAATAATACAAAACTTGGAAATAAAATCTCAAGAAAATCTGTTTCCGATAATAATTATCCTTGTCTTTTATTCAACCATGAGAAAGTATTATCATAATCAAAAAAATAAAAAATATCAGCAGGATTGCAGACTTTTTCAAGTTCAGTAGATAAAGTTTTAAAAGACATCTTAGATGGAGGCATTTCTCTAAGCCCCTTCGGCAATAGGTTATAAATTTTGTAGATTTTCGAGAAAGAGAATAACTTGCTCGCTACATTCCCCACCAAAGGAGGAGATATTGCCAAATGTCCAGATCTAGTTCCAACTTCATGACTCTTTCTTATCGGAGTCATATAGGCACCAGTCCACTGGTTCAAATGGAAAACTTTTATACAATAACACATCCTCCGAAACCACAGTGATTGCAATGACACAAACTGTAATCTAGAGGCGTATATAGTGCAAGAAATAGGACTAATATGTTTCACAACCTTTCTTTGTACAGCTTCTATCTTATTAGACAAACCCTTTTTTAATGGATTCCAAGTAGCGACAGCATATTCTAGTACCGGTCTAATCCATATTATATACATTTGAAGTTTTATATCATTTGATAAGATATTTCGATTTATTAGTGCCCATCTTTTCTTGGCACTGCCTACTATACTTTCAATATGTCTCTCAGCAGAAGCTGTACATTGAATAGTTATGCCTAAATCCTTAATTTCTTGCATAAGTTTAATCTCAAACACATCATTAATAACAGCATCATGAAAATAAACATAATGAAAGTTTGTTCTGTTCCCTATTTTTAAAGCTTTCGTCTTTTTATTGTTTATTCTCAGCCCTAGTGTGATCAAATATTTACTCAAATCATACAAATCTAATGTCACATTATTTTTGGAGAATTCGACATTCTTTGGATCAATTGGGAAGATTATTTTTAAATCATCAGCGAATTTGCAAACTCGACCGTTAAGGATCTTAGTTTCCAAATTTGCAAATACAATTTTAAATAAAATTGGCCCCAAGCTTGATCCCTGTGGAACTCCACTCGTTACTCGTTTCGATTTTGATATCAAATCGTTTACTTGAATACTCATTCGTCGATTATATAGATAGTATTTAAGTAATCTAAAATATTCGGATCAATATTCAACAAACTAATCGCATTCAAAATAGCATCAAAAGATATAGAGTCAAAAGCTTTTGAGATATCTATAAATACAATTAATGCATCTAACTTATTCTCGTCTAATGTGATTACATGTTTCCACATGGAAAGCATATTAGTAGTTGTCGATCTACCTTTCGTAAAGCCATGTTGACATAGGTCAAAATCAGCCGGTAACATACGTTCTAAATGATCTAGTATCAATCGTTCTATTATCTTCAAAAACGAAGGGATAATAGAGATTAATCTATAATCACTGGCGCACGTTGGCTTACTAACTTTTGGCAACGGCTTAGCTACTATCGTTAATATATCGATTGGTAATTTCCCATTCTTCAAAATTCTATTTATAAAGTTGCAGAGCACATTCCTAAATGTTAAGGGTAATTGAATCAGATTATCAATCGAAATACCAAGGTGATCTTTTTGTTTTTTTGATTTGATTTTTAACATCAATTTTATCAATTCATCACTGTCAATAACAAGTCCTGATTCCTGGTCTCCCAAAGGATCAGGTATTTCCATAAGATTTCTTTCATTCTGTGGATTACATATCAAATTGCCAAAAACATCATCCAATTCACAGAGAAATTCGTGCTCAGTTTTATCCACAGGTAATATAAGCTTTAACTTTTCCTTATATTTACTATAATCTGTGAGGAGTTTGTATCCTAGTCTAGGATTACTCTTCATTTTGGCCAAAATAATTCGTTCTGATCTTTGCCGAATTATCAGCAGTGATGAATTAATTTCGTTATCAATGAGATCTAACCTCATTTGTTTAATACTATTGATAAGACTACACTTTATTATATTATCTCGTTTAATTCTTAGTTTACACAATTTCCTATTAATTCGTTTCGGTATAATGTCCGTAAACGTAGATGCCTGAAATAAAATAGATAATAACGATGAAGCAGAAGAAACAAACTCTTTTTGTTGATGGACTCAATTTGCATATTTGTTGGGCGTTTTGATATTTTCACAATAACTGGCCTTGGACGATCCGATCGTTTACCCACCCTAAAGCATTTTGCAATATCCGCATGTGTCTCTTCTTTTATTAACGCATTTAGTTTCTGGACATCATTAACCTCAGCATTTTCAGCAAGATTAAATAATACTAATTGATCTTGCTTGCTGTTTCTCGCTGATACTTCGTTCGCCAATATATTCAATATTTCTTCGCCAGATGATTTATTTTTAACAGGCGTATCACTTTCCACTGTTATAGCAGCCAATTCAATCCAAGGCTGAACATCAATTTGTATTTTGTCTAATTTAATGTTTAACGCTTCATTCAGTTCAACTATACGCACGCTTAAAGTCTCATTATTTTTAACTGCCTGTTCCAATTTCGTCGCACTCACAACAGCCTCATTCTTCAATATGGACACTTCATTTTTTAAATAGTTGTTGTCTTCTTTCAACACCTTCACTGAGTTCTGGAGATCCATAACAATTTTTTCAATATCAGAATGCGACAAAATTGGAGCCATTTCGAACCGCGCGCGTAAGAAGCATAGACATATATTACTATGGCATGCTATTTAAGCACGGCAATTTACCATGCAAGTAAGTTGTCGCATTTGCATTCTGCATTGCGTTACGCTTGTGCGTTCTGTCGGCTGTCAATTCCTACGCTGGTGATTTGATTGTTTCACCAACAATTGGCTACATCCGTGGCTCATCTTGTTGCGGTATAACCAGCGAGACGAGCCAATTAATTGCAGAACCTGAACGACGTTATCCACATCGTAATTACAACTCCACAAGAAGAAAAACAACAACCAGAGTCCACCCAAGGCTCTAGAACATCTTCACACTGAATAATTCAGGAGAACGCATTACGAGGTCCTTTTAAGGGCCCCTCTATCAGTAACAAATCTCTATTCAGAGCACCTTAACCGAGTTTGTAACGTCGTACGGCATTTACTTGAAGCCGGGGCGTTTACATTGCACTTCGTATTTATTTATATTTGCGCGCTATTCAGATTGTGCAAAAGTTCCTAGTCCGATACGGGCATCGCTTATTGCTGGATCCTTTCTGTGGATTAAATATGATATCGGTATCAATTGTCGCCGATTATGACGCATAACCAATATCAAAGTTTGAATAACGCACCAGTTGAACCTTCTCCCGATGTCCAATTTTCTAATCAACTAAGATGGGACTATATACAAAATCTTGATGAATTCTTCTCTGACATTTATACCTATCACCAAGAGGGTGGATTCCAGGTTTGCAATATTTTGTATACTTGTTTATAATATTTGTTATTGAAATAAGTGAAATCGTTTAAATTTTGGTGTCATTTGGTGTTATGAACCATTGTTAATGACCTATAAAAATGCCGCCGTTTATAATCGTATCTGCATTTTCATATAGATACCTTCAACTTTCGGTACATTCTCCCTTATTATCTCACTCATTATGCTTAATTTCTTTGTGTTAATAATACATTTTTATTTGTTGGCAGACCGTTTAGTCACAGTGGAAATATTAAATTACTAATTGAAATTACATTTTTTAAATGTTCGTACAGCAACGAATACGTGGGTAATGGTGATCAAGCCGGTTCGAAATGCGTGTACATATTAAATAGACATGTCTATGACATAAGAGATAGCAAAATAAGATATTAAAAAGAAGTCTACTGATTCATTTGGCTTCCATTAAAACACTAAATCAATTAACGTATTTTACTATAACGTAATGCATATTAAATAAACTTGGCATTTTTTCATTTAAAATAGCGTATGAAACAACTCAGCGTTGACTCTTTTGCAAGTTTGATATAAAAAACAATCCTGCTGTATTTAATCAGTCGCACATAGAAAAACGGCTGTCACTCACGCGTACTAACACGTTTCGACTTTCCATGCGAGTCGTCGGAGCAGAATGGAAAATTTAACGAGAATCAGCTCGAGGAAAACAAATTCAGTTATGCATTGCGGCTTGATCCTTGTTAGTCAATTTGCTGTCGTGTTATTATGATCATTAGAGATTAAAATGAGTCATTATGCGTGAATGACAGTAATTTTGCTGTGCTGTGCGTCTCGTTAGATCCAGTGGGATTTTTGTTTATACTAAGCTCAAGTTTGGCTAAAAATTTGATATCCGCCCACGCAGTCAGTGATTCTTTAGTCCATTTTCCGAAGGTCGGAATTTCTATTTTACAGTTAACTTATCTTTTGCAAAACGCAGTGTAGCGTAAGGGAGAAACGTAATCTGGGAACCACTAATAGTGTAACAATATAAATTTAGAAACATTTCATTTAAAAAAATTTCGTCTGATCGTCTGGTTTCACCATGTTATCAAGGTTGACTAATTAACTGACGACTAGCAGCAGGGCGTCATTTGCTACAATATGTAACTTATCAAAACTATATCAACCGTTACCAAACGATCAGTTTGTGACTATAAGAAAGGAATACTTCGTTAGTAGAGTTGCTGGTTTGTTTTCGCCTTCATTTTATAGTGAAGAACAGCATCGTAAACGTAATTGATGTCAAACAGTCGAATTTCATTGCTTTTGCCAATTGTATCGATGGCAGTAGAATGTCATATTTTAGATTGTAAAAACTGGTTGAACAAAGTTCTTTAAAAGCAATACTAATTCTGGCAGATACCAATGCACCAGCATTACATGTTCAAGAAGGTGAATACTCGTCTATTTATCCGTAATTAGTCGATATGAGCACTGCTTTCTCTCCGCTCCATGTTTATAGTCTACACCGTAACATTAACTGCATTTTCACATAACGTTTGCATTGACTTTGTTATATGCTAGTGAAGCTTAATCCTGTATAGGTGATCATTGAAATTTACACTCATTCGAGCACGGTTATTGGGTGATACAGTGAATACCGGAAGAAAAATGTAGTTGTGTTGTCGCCTTATCTTATCACTTATTTGACCATAATTGTGTGTTTCGATGCATGGGTTGCCTCATGAAGTGTCTCACTCTGAACTAGATCCTTCCTTTCATAAATAAGTTTTAAAATTTTATTTTATGTCGTTTTTGTCATTAGTAATCATATTTTTAATTTAAAAAGAAATATTTTTCCGCTTTTTCTCATGGTTTAATATAAATGTAACGTAAGTTATTATAAAAGATGAATCTCTTTGCACAATGCTCTCCTTGTTGTGGATTTGACCGCATTTTTCTTGTGCGGGACAATTGATAGCACTCTTAGGTCGGTAAAATCTTGAATTTTGATCATTTTCAGGTGATGTAATTTTTGGCCTCAATTAATGGGCTCTCACTTGTTCCTTTCTTTTTTAAGCCTTCATTAGCTGATAGTCTGAAAATAACGTTGGAACAAGATTTTCCATTGTTCAATCTTGAGATCCTTTATCTGTGCACTGGTTAGTTAATGATTCAAAAGCATTGACGACATGTAATGTGCCGAACGTCATTCAAGATCCGAAACTACTTATGCTATCTATTCAGATATTTTACCCTTATTATTTACTGAATGACCGACAGTGTGTACCCGTTTACAAGCCGATCCTCGCAGCTAACTTTGTTCTACTAAAAGGAAGTTACGGGAATGATTCTGCTAGACATCTGTAACGAGATCGCCACTGAGCTCGATTCGATGCGATATCGCTAAGGGTTTCTAATCAAGAACTATGATGCGCACGAGGACCCCATCCTGGCAGACGAGTGTGTCCTATACTACCCAATTTGAATGTAATGACTTCAATTGTTTCTGCCATGTCAAAATCTGCCCACCTTGTTTCTTACGTCAATTTGGTTCGCGATGTGAGAACAGAGCTCTACTGTTCAATTTATTTGAGGGCATACGCAAAACGTGACGGGGCCACAGAAGTTGATGGTGCCTTGTTTGTTTTTCTAACGTGGAGCACTTATTGAAAGATCCTACGGTTGTCAACGTTGGTTATTCGTTGTTGGTAATTAACACGTGGTATACATCTCAAACAACGACGGTCGAATGCCTGTAAGAGTCTAAAATCATCAACTCTAAGAGGCTAAGTTTCACAAGCGTATGGTAAAATTGCGCGTAAAGATACATTATAAACACAACCGAGTCAAATGATCTCTTGAAGCAAATAACCTAGACACGCCTGGAGTCAAGAATATGCCGCGATGATTATCGCACGAATTACGATCGCCTTTTTTGAAGATGGGAATGATGTTCGACTCATTCCAATGAAGTGGTACAGTTACCTGATCTGCGTTTTGACTAAAGCAGCTTTAATAGTTTCAGTTGTTTTCTTTCTTTAAGATATTTCACCTAACTTTAAAAATTTTACAAATGAAACTAATGAAGCAAGTGCGTTATTTTCTCTAGCTATATCATTTATACTTCAGACTAATCTGTCACTAGATATTCGCGTGTCACATGCTTGAGTCTGTGCATTTTCGTAACTGTTATTTTCATCTAAGTAGAACTAGAGTGGCTGAATAAGAATTTACAATTTGCATGATTGATCTATTCGTTTTATACACTCAATTTAAAAAGACGTGACTGAGATTGCCCTCTTATTTTCTGGTGAGGGGAGTCTATTTAGATGCACGTATATGTGTATCAATTATATTCAACTGCATTTTTTAGTTATGCATACACATACACATGCACATGCGTGGCGTGCGCCTATTTAATAGTATGAAAATAACTTATTATCGAGTCTATCTTGAGTACAACCTAAGTGGTTTGAATTGGGCATTCAGGCTTCTAGTTTTATCACCCATGGCATTTTTTTATGACGAGTGTTTCTGAATCGATGGTCTCCCCCCACCAGAAAATGTGAAGGCAATCTCAGTTACGTTGAGAGTATAAAACGAATGGTTCAAGCATGCAAATGGTAAATTCTTTTTCTGCCACTCTAGTTTCACTTAGATGAAAACAACAGTTGTGGAAATGCAACCACACACATTTGGCACGCGAATATCTAGTGAAAGGCCAGTCTGAAGTATAAATAATATAGCTAGAGGAAATAACGCGCTTGCTTCATTAGTTTAATTTGTAAAAATTAATTTTTAAAATTAATCTTTGAAGTGTTCAGCCCACCTATCAATACGACTTATTTTATCGGTTATTAAATGGTTGTTACTATCATTTATAGTTTTACTGTCTTTCAATTTTCTCGGATCTGTTGCGCGAATCAATTGACACAAACAGCTACTATTACTTGACGCGAACACTTCTTCCATTTCTTCAGTCTTTATGGTCAAAAGGGATTCGAGATTGACTTTTAGACTGCGTTTAATTTGGCGTCTTATATTGCGACGAGTATTATTATGGGCCGAACAATTTAGAATTTGGCGTCTCGTTTCGAGTTTCTGCATAGATTTTCAAGAGAGAACATGATTATTTCTGCGGGGGCCTGCAATGTCACATACAGTAATACCTGCATTGTGCATGGTGTAACCTATCTTGTTCCAAAATAAATTCTGATTTTCGCCATCAAGATCAGTTAGCTTAAACTTTAGAATATCTTCATATTTTTGTTGGAAGGTAGGTTGTTCGAATTTGCCTACATCCATTTGGGATTTATTATTATTTATTTTCCTGGAAAATTCTAGTGCGAATCTACAAGTATAAGTTCATGGTCCGAATCGACGTAAGTGTTCTAAAACGAACGACAATCCTGGATGTTAACACGCCGTCTATGACTAATTGATTTATGATCTATTTGAGTCCACTGTTTTCTGAATGCTCGAGGACGTCATGTGGCGCAACGTCTAACACTATGTCTGAGGTTTGTACTACTTAAATATAATCTATGTTCCGCGCATTTATCCAAAAAAACGTTCAAAATTGTCGTTGCGCGTCGAGCTTAAGGTGTATTTTCCACCTCAATGAAATTCTGCGTTACTTAAGCGCCAAACTTCAGCATTAACGCCACACATAACCTAAACTATAGCTGAACTTCGTGCTATATTTATTAAGAAACTTAGTTCGAAGTAAAAAGCGTCTTTGCTTTCGTCTGTGCTGCAATTGGCAGGAGCATATGCAGATACAAAGGAGAGGCAACGTTGATTTTAGTAGATGTATTTAAACGTGCCGCACACAATTGACTATTTAAAGGGATCCATTCAATTAAGCAAGCTTCAGCTCGCGCGCTAAGGGCAATACCAACGCCCCATTTACCGACTTGAGAACTCTGTGGAACCAGATGTTCGAAGCCAATAACGCGTAGTTCTGTAATACACGTAGGATCCTGTATTCTAGTTTCAGATACGCAACATGTCGATTTCTAATTTATCCAACGTACATGCAAAAGCTTCTTGTTTTCCAAGTTGTTTTAATTTTCGCGAATTAGATGTGCATATGTTTAGGGAATGGTAGTCTACTTAAATTAATTTCGACATTCGACAACCATATTTATAGTATCTATAAGATCGTTATTGTTAGATTGAGAAGAGGGAGGAGAATGAGAGGAGACAGGATGTTTATTTTTATGATTATATGTGGGCTGTGTAAGATCACTAGGTCGCCCATTCCTAGTGATGGTTTGTATTAAGGGGTTTTCCTTCTCCTAGATAATCTGCCAACCAAGGCTGATGAACTCTATCTGTCCAGGTGCCAATGGCTAACATTTCCTTCAGCAGCCGAAATTTGCCCTTTGCGTCTGGCACGCTCTCTCATTCTGTCATTATATATTTAACAATGAAGTTTATTTCGCAGTTAGACCAAACTCAAAGCTTCACATGAAACGGGACGATAAATGTGCCTTTTAGACTCGGCAAAGCTCATGCTTCCATTCCCGGACTGACTAGCTTGAGCCCGTTGGTCGTCAGGCCGGAATTTCTGTGGCTACGGGCCTCATAAAATGATGAACCTGGCACACCTCTCCGTTATTGAAAGATTTCAGGACGAGCTAACTCACAAGGCCAACGTAACACAAATTCAGATTACTTTAGAATGAAGTTTTTGGATAAATTCTTTGCGAGCGATGTCCATTTTTCAGCTCAAGTTTTTTTCTACAAGGCAGCTTGCCCTTGGTTTTCTTTTAGGTTTACACCTGAAGCCTGCTATATTTGTATGTGCTCACCAAGCTGTGAAAGAGTTAAATTAGTTCTATATAGCTAACCACCGCCTGTTATATATACTGGCGTTTGTATTCAAGCTCAGATCACAATTAACCTTAACAGCCTCGTACATTTTTCTCAAGCTGAATGTTGGCTGCACAATTTCTAAATAGTCGTGATCATAACTTTTTAGAGTCATAAAGTTTATTATAGTACCAACGACGAGCCTTTATCAGCCGTACGAAAAGACAACAAAAAAATACATTCGAATTTTAGAATAAATAATTTACTTCTATGTATAATATAGTATAATTATACCTTTATTTAAAAAAAGTCAATGTGCTCCAAGCAATTTTAGCAAGGACTTTCACCATTTGTTTTAATAGCGTGCACGTGTTTCAGAAACGTTCGAGATGAAGACAACTGGCGACATGTAAGTTGAAGCAAATTCTCGCCATCGTATGCAAAGAGCACTCGCGGATTCCTTTATTGAGTGCTGCTTGGTTCAACCGATAGCTTTCAGTTATTAATTTTGCGGTAAAAGTCTTAACATATGTCCACTGTATTGGCTACTGATTTTTGTTTGCTCCTGTATCTGTTATTTTAAAAGGAAGGAAAACTCGTTTATTTGTAGGTGGTATTACGAAATTGACGAACCATTTGATCTTTCAAATTAATTTAAGCTTAATTTAACTTTAACATATTTTGCGTGTGAATCTATAAAAATAGTATCATCTGTTTGCTATTTTTCTTTTTCTTTTGCTTTTAGGTTATTCTTCTGGACTATATTCTAACTTGTATTAAATTTGCGTTCGTGTTCTTTCTTGTAATTGAATTCGCTGTCTGTGTCCAATGGGACATCGTTGCCGACCGCTCTATTCATATTACTTCATGGGATGTAAGCTTTAAATATTATTATTTGATCAGATTTTACGAATACACATTGTTATTTTGATTGTCCAGTTTCATTTAGTTTAAAAAAAGTTATTCTGAATTACGAAAGGCTTTTGACTGATGCTTTATTATTTGTTGTTGATTTAAATTTTTCATATATATATATATATATATATATATATATATATATATATATATATATATATAAATTCTGTTATAATGAACTTTACTCATTCACACGTTCCGGATGCAGGCGTTGAAGTTCTCCTGGGTTGTCGATTAATCGACATTGGCGACGGAGACGACTTATTTATTTTTAGACGAACAAACTTCTGCCAAAGTTACCTTGAAAAGATTAATAGTTGCACCCTCTTAGTGTAATATATTGTTACAATGTCACCCATCACTTACTTCAACTCGGCAACTTCAAGGGGAAATTCTGGAAATAATGGACAAGTTTACGTGTATAAATAACAGAGAAAAAATATGAGTGACGTGGTGAATATGCGAATCACAAAAACCACAGTAGTATTCTTTGACCTTTGCGAATTATGGTAAAACACAATTATCTCGCTTTGCCTTGACAATCGTGTGTACAATGCAGCTGCTCGCGCACATATTGTCATACGTTTGCGAAACCTGGGCATTTAGAGGCAAAGATTTTACTCTTTGCAAGTGTTAGACTACGGTATCTTATGATTAGCCGTTACAAAAACGAGTATGCATTACTGATATCCGTAGGCTTATTTTTGGATCGTAGAACAAAGTAAAATATTTATACAAACAAATATGGCTAAATCAATGGCGCCGGCTAGGTTTACTTTTGCGTATGGCTTCAATTCAATTGTCTAGTAGAGCATTATTTCCTTGGCCAGCGCCAGACTAGCGTAAGATATCCGATGAAAAGATTTTGACACAGCATAAACATAATGTTAACTGAAATCCAGTTGAGTATTGTAGGACTCGTTCGTCTACTAGGATGCGGCCCATGTGCGTAGAATCCCTCTTGGTTAGAAACCCTGTGTGATATGGCATCCAACTAAATGAAGATCATGTTGCAAATTTCTAATAGAATCCTTATAACTGTCTTTTCCTAGTAGGGCAGATTCAACTGCGAAATATCGGTCGTATTTTATGAAGCTATACAGTGCAAACGGTAAGGAGGCTTCATTACCGTTTATTTTCTCTTAAAGCTGATGGCCATAATAGTGTGTGTGGAGGACTAGATTGACTCATATCTGTGTGTTACCTGGGTAAGTTTCGATATATTTATTAGATCTTTTCCCTCATTAATTACTCTCGATTAACAATTTTTGGTATTTTTAAAAAATTGTTATTTCTGTTTTTTAATTGAGTATTTTTTTATATATATATTATATAATCTTTTTTGTAGCAGAAAAGTATAAATTATTACAGGCTGTTGTTTTGTTGTTGGTGACGATTTTTATGATCTGCAAGGTTTGTTTTTGCTTGTGAAAAATGCAGTTTAAGCCACAAGGAAGCTGTATTGCCGATTTTGGACTTCCCTAAGGTTGACTGACTAGTTTGTGTTGTATAGATGCCCAGCTTGCCTCATTTCTGTTTTTTCCAGATAGATAAATATATCTGCGCTAGATTAACCGGCTCATAATCTTTCTCCTTTTTCAATTGGTTTTAATTGTTTGTATTTTATTTTATTTTTCTTCTTCTCTTAGTTATTTGGTGGTAAAGCGTCAATTATTATATGCTGTCTGTGATGAATTTGATGAAGATGGATGGTATTAAATATCGAAATATATATTGGTAATGCAATTAAATAATCATCGGTTGCGCGTTTTTTGGTAACAATTCTTGTAATCAAGTTTCGAACTTGAAGTAAACCGATTAATTTTTTTAATTTAACCAGACGTTGAACAACGTAGCTAAACTCTCCTTATTTTTGTCAATAAATGGCATTTTTTAGTATAAACATGAAAACGGATCGCATTGTTACACGGTGCCGGTGTAAAAAATCTATATATTTGTCAATATTGTTGGATATTAAGAAAAAGAATGCTTGACCCAAATATTTTACATTATCCGTTAATATTTCTTTTTTTTTGCGATATATATATATTTATATATATTGTATCGATACTTTATTAGCTATTAAAATATGATCATATGCGTGCATGTTAAACAGGATGTGGTTTCTCCACCCGGAGTTTGTTGGTCTAATCTGCCGCCGTTAGCTGCATTTTTTGTCGCTATTGCCTCAATATTTCTCTTAATACAATTGGGTAAATTTGCATACCGCCTGGCACGATTCTGGCAGATTCGTAAGTTCTGCACGACTGCTCTTGGATTGCCTACTGGAGATGCTCAACTCTCGGACATTACCTGGTGTGAAGTTCAACGACGTCTCATTGCGCTGCAAGCGGAGGCTCCCTATTGTGCACACAAAGCGAATCTGGATGAACTAGATGTGTACAACAGGATATTAAGGCAGACGAACTACTTGATTGCAATGATGAATAAAGCAGTCCTTCCGGTGCGATTTAAACTTCCCTGTGTTGCTGGTAATTTCGTTTTTGCAAGTCAATAATATGAAGAAAAACGTTCTAAATTGTGAATGATTATTAAGTTTTTGTATGTTTTATTGTGTCACGTGGGTGTATTTGGAGTATCCAGTGAATAATCTTCAATTATGCGGTGGTACTGCATTAGTTCTTATAACAATGTTTTACCATCTATTATTCTTTAAATTAATTTTACGATCTTGAAGTTAAATCGAATGGGATTGGTGTTTAATTGAAGCTCGCAAGCTTAAATTAAAGAATTATTATCACCATCCACGAACATCCAATATTGCTGATGTTGACTTGCCAGAATGCTAACTTGGCCATAATGATGTTGTGGATAGGTTTAGTTTGACTCATTTTGTGAGTTTTCTTGATAAATTTAACCATAGAAACTAGGTATTCCTTCTCTCTCTCTCTCTCTCGTAAATCTCAATAATAATTTGTCTAAAATATTATTCTGTTGTTATTTATATAATTTTTTCATTCCTTATGGTTATATGGCAGTGAAACATTAGTCACTTTTGACTTTTGTATGGCTGGACATGACGATTATCATCTATATAAACAATGATTATTAATTATATTAAGTTAGTACATTATTTCAATATAAATCAGAAATTGTTTCTGTGTGTATACGCGAGTTTCTGCTTGTCTAATCATGCAGGATATCCGCTTCGTATTTGCTGGTGTATAATCCGAATTTTTCCACTTTGCTTTCTAAAAGTACCAAATATTACAGTCGAGTTGAATTCTGGCGTTTGTTAAAGCTGTGTTGTGTGCTATATTATAATTTAATAAATTTTGAGTGTCAATGCAGGATTTATTTCTAAATTCAAATTACAAATATATTAAAATGGCCTATTCAAACATTGAGTATGATTTATGGCAGCTTTTTTATAAGCAGTAGTCGTAGAAATTTTCGATTTTACTACGGTGTACTTGCAGCCGTGTCTTCTTTTTTGCTGGTAAAAATGGGATGCGTTTGTTCCTCTCTTAAAAATAGTTTAGGATATTTCAGTTGATTTATTGGTGGCTATCACAATTTTCCTTGCACTTGCTCAAAATGAATTATGATATAACTCACTAAGTAGTAGAGATAACTTTTCGTCATCATGTTTACAATGGGCATATGGCTACTAATGGTGAATACAATTAAAAACAATTTTTTCTATAGTCTGTCTCCAAACTATATTGGAGTTTACTGAAAAAATACTTACTTCGGTATGCACATTTATTAATGCTGATTTGTTTCTATTCGATAAAAAACCTTGTTCTCAATATGTCACATTAATTGACATTCGTGCTTCTAGTAGCATTGTGCATTGTTTCTGTCCGTCCTATTTACGCATTTTTTTTGGTAAAACTGGTCTATTTATTGAAAAAAATTTCTTTATAAAGCGAATATAACAATGATGATCTTTTCCGACTTTGTAATCTGCGCACATGTTGTTATATTATATTAGGTGTTGTGTACAAAGTAACAGATTAGTTCAAATATGACCAGAAGTATAAACCAAAGACAACATGAACAGAAAGTATAATGTCGTGCCGTTTTCCATTTTGCATTTTGGTGAGGAATGCGTGACAATTGGACGGTGTTACCAGTGTAGTGGAAGCTAACTTCATTCAAAGTCTTTCATTGTATATTCAAAGTTAATTCATCCATATATATATATATATATATATATATATATATATATATATATATATATATATATACATAGGCCAAACCTGTAATTGGTGTCAACACTATATACTGTGTCAGTACCTGATACGAACTTTATGGTACTAAAACTATGGTTGTTGAATCTGTACATGGTACCACCACGATGGATTTAAATTTATGCTGAAGTTCACGAAAATTGCAAATTACAACTTTTGGAAGACATTTTACTACAGTAAAACGATATACTCTGGTCTTGATCGATATCAGTTATCACATTTCGTGGTAATCATGACATTATTCAATTAAATATATAACAATTATACTGTTTGTGGCGTAAATCTAATATTTAGGCAGTTATGTATTTGGTGTTGCGCACCTAGTAACAAATTAGTACAAATATGACCAGAGGGATAAACCAAATTCAACATTAACGAAAAGTATAATCTCGCGCACATTCGTTTCGTGTCTACTGGTGACTCATCATTAAGAGCCTTTATTTCGACCTTTACCTACTATATATTTTGGTGAGGAATGTCGGAAAAGAGGACGATACAATCCAGTTTGTTTATTTCTGAAAAGATTGGATGGAGATTCTAAATAACATCGACTAAGCACCAGTGACACCATATCTCATTTCAATTGGTTTGGTATAAGGGCTTTTATGAAATCGATAATCCATAGCTATAGGGATCTTAGGCTTGTTGGCTGCTAGTATTACTGAAGAACTTATTACAAACCATCATTCTACAGCCATCCTATCTTCTGTGAAGCCTCTAGTCGAACTGCATCTGTTCAATGAGTAGTTAACGAATTATTCGGCGTTCGAATTCACTTTAAATATGTTTTTTATTATAAACATGAAACAATCTGGATATTCCACCTACTCATTCAAACTTTGAGACTGCTGGGTGAAGATCTAGACATAGTTGACATGTTTACATACCTAGGGAGTAGCTTTTTTGAACCTTCGTCATTTATGTATAAATGAGAGTATTTCACTCTGTCTTAAAGATCATGTTTACAATGCATCTGTACGTGCAGTTTTACCATACACTTGTGAAACTTGGCCTCTTAGAGTTGATGATCTGAGACGCTTACAGGCATTCGTCCATCGTTGTTAGAATAACAAATATGGCTCCAACTTCTTCGGATCGGTCACGTTTTGTGTATGCCCTAAATTCGATTTCCCAGTGGAGCTCTGTTCTCTCATCCAGCGCCAGATTGGCGTAAGAAACAAGTTGAGCCAATTGTAACATTGAACGTGCGCGTAATAGTTCTTGGCTAGAAATTCTGCCCAATATGGCATCAAATCGAGCTCAGTGGCGTTCTTGTTGCAGATGTATAGTAGAACCGTCTTCGTAAATTTGAGTAGCTGCGAGGTTTGATTGTTCATGACGTGATACACTTACACCAGCAAAGAAGCTGTATTACTGATGTTGCCTTACATTAATGCTGAATTGGCCATAATGGTGTTTTGTCGAGATCTAGTTTGCCTCACTTCTGTGAGTTATCTAGGTAAATATACTGATAGTATCTAGGTACTCTCTCTCTCTCTCTCTCTCGTAAGTCTTACTAATAATTTATCTAATTTTTTATATCTTTTTGATGATGACTGCATACTTTCTTGGGCGTTGAATAATCTTTTTTACATTAGAAAGTGAGGAGAACGTGGCAGCTGCTTGGGGAGAATCGGTCGTCATTTCCGTTCCAAAAATACTATCCCATTTCGTGTGATAACCGTGGTGGCATAAGCTTAACTGAAGTCGTATCTAGGTTATTTCTCTCGATTAACATACGTTGTCCTGCGCTCCGCGTTCTTCCTTTCAGAAGGGGATCGTTTAAATTATTTTTTACCTTAAGTCAAGTTCTATAAAAGTGGCATATGTAATGCAGTCCTATATTAACCGTCGTTTTACATATCAGGGTACATTTTACTCACCCAGTTGCAAGTTATTATTCGGTGTTCTGTAAAGGAATGATATAACCAATAAATTTGAAAATATGATACGAGCTTTCTATGCAAACAGAGTTCGCCGTGTTATAATTGACACGGAATTTTTGAAAATATTTGCTACTAGCTCTGGAACCTGTCAAGTATGTTAACTTTCTCAATTTTTACTTAAGTTTGTAATAAATTGCATGATGGTTCATGTTATTCCATACATTCAGGATAGAGCCATCGAATTCTACCCGGCGATGGATTAGTCGATCTTGATTATGAAGACAATATTGTGCTTCATTTCTAAAACGGAGATTCTGCCTAGGGAGATTTTAAAATATTTACAGTAATCGTGTGGTTGATCTGGATGAAGTTGACAGATTTAGCTATACCCGAAATATGTATGAAGCAGTGTATTTGCGAGTCATCATCATCATTATTATCATCACATACAGCCTTTAATATTTGAGACTTTATTTCCATATATCCATGAGAAAATGTTAAATAAAGTATTGGTAAAAACTAAGTTTTAATAAAAGGTAGCGATACTACATAAATAAAATTTATGAAGGAGTGGGTCTTGTTCAGGTGTAGATATTTACTAGGCAACACGCAGAAATAAGTTAACCTAGAACTCTGCAAGATACCGTTGAAGTTAAATTAGCTATAAATCAAGGCAACATCGGCAAAACATCTTTGTAGTTTTCACCGCAACACTAAACCGCACAGCTAACTCTGCCCAACTCGGAAAAGAATGTTAGGAATTGTTGAATCCACAAGAAATCTGCAACGGATTGTCAATTAGCTCGGATCAATATATTGCGCAGAGTTTTCAACGAGAACTAATATGCACACCTGGACCTTATCTTGACAGGGTCTCATATTCCCTATGTTCAATGTCGTACATTTTAGCTGTTTGTGCCTTCTTCTTTACACCAGTCTGGCGCTTGTTGAAAGACGATTACTCTACTGGGCATTCGAATTGAATGCATACGTGTGCTTTAACAGAGTCAACGCAATTGATGCCATCTTATTTGTTTTTTCATTGAAACTTAATGGCCGATCCAAAAATAGGTCTACGGATTTTGGCGCTGCTTATTCGTTGTTGGTAGACTATATGAGCTATGCTTCTCAATCGACTCACTTAATTATGTATGTTAGTTATTAAGCGTGGCATACTTTTAAATTGTATTGCCTTTACTAATTTTCAGATTTGGGTTTTCTTGTTCTTTATATATGCCACTTATAATAAAAATTTTCTCTATTATGATCGAGTATTGGTTAGCAGTGTTTTGAATATCAAACAATGAATCTAATTTCGTCTTAAAATGAACTATTTAAACACCTGTTATTAGATTTAAATACCTGGGAAAGCACAATTTTATGTAGTTTCTCTTGCCTCTACAAAGGAAAATTTGCAAGTATAATCTTGCATTTATGGGTGCTACTCATGTATTATTTGCAAAATTTATTATTCATAAGCTAATTTTATCTTCATTTCAACAATTGATGACTGATTTTTTGCGCTTTTACATTTGCCTTAGACTCGTTTTACTGTCATTCCCACAAAGATTATTCATGTTATAAGATAACTGAAAATATTATGATATTTTATATTGTTTCCATTTGTACTAAGAACGTTCATTTAAGCTTATTTCTAAAAACGCTCAATTGTTTATTATTTAATGCATGAATTTTTAACAACAGGCATCACGTTGCGAAGAGGTTACCTTCTTTTGTGTATTATGTGTTGCATACGTAGTAAAAAATTAGTTCAAATGGAACCAGAAAGATAAACCAGTCAACACGAACGAAAGGTATAATATCAGATGCACATTCCTTAAGTACTTACCAGTGATTCATCAGAACAATCTTGTGTTACATTCTATACCCACATTAAATTTGGACTAGAAATGTGTGACAGGTGGAGAGCAGAATCTCTTCAAGGACAGTTTATTTTAAAGAGTAAAGGATTATCTTCAAATAGTCTTCCACAATACCACTTCAAAGCCAACGGACTGTTTATAATATATTCTGAGTCTGTACAAAATATGGTCTTCTTATATAGGAGATTGTACAAATTTCTCATCACAAATTTGTAGTGGGCATAGAGTGTAATATCAGCTCCTACCAATAAGTTGCCAGTTGGCACGAAACGAATGTACACATGAGTTTCTACCTTTCGTTAATGCTCACTTTGGTTTATTCTTCTGATCCCATTTAAAATTATTTTTACTGAGTGTGTAACTCATAATATACAATTGTTTATATATATTGTTCAACGCACAAACAGGATCTGGCTGTTAAATAGTTTTTAATCGATTTGCGCTAAATGACGAATGAGTTTCCGCGTATTTTTAATCAATCCATTTGTGGCACCATATGCCATAAATGCAGTCAGGTATAAAATTTTAGAGACTATAAAATTATCAAAGGTTTTATTGACATAATATTGTTGTAGCTCATTTGTAATTTATTAATTCTTGAATACACAATCATTCTTGCGTTAACTTCAATCTAAAATCAATTTTGCGAGCTTGATGTAAACACCAATCCAATTGTATATAACCAGTCATCGAACAAAAGAAAAATTACCGCCCATCGCACGAACTGACACATTTCGACCTTCCATGATTATCATCAGAGTATGACGGCAAACTGACTATCGAGGATAAAACCGCATTGCATATATATGAAAAGCAAAATTAGATATGCGGCTCTTACCTCTAGTAGTAACGCATACATTGTACTTGATTGGAAATGTCGACAACAATTTTTACCAATAATAACACTAGATATATATATATATATATATATATATATATATATATATATATATATATATATATATAGAAGTTTCACCTTTTATTAAATATAAGAGCAAAAACTGTATCTATGAAATAACATTTATGAATAAATCTTATTTATACCAGTATCTATAGCCATTGTTCTGGATCCTTTATTATATTCATTAATCCATTCCCAACTGTACATTTGTCGTAACCAATTCACTCTTAGCTATGTCTGTCTTTGTTTTGCGCAATTTAGAACACTTTTTTGCTTAACGTCAGGTGATGTGTCATCGCTTTCGTTGTGAGTGCGTCCGTAATTGACAGGTGTGTCGTATTTGCGAAACGTAGGCTATTTTTGAAGGCCTATTAGTTATGTCTTTATTCCAGTCCAATTTAATTTCTTTTTGAATTACTTTCTAAACGTTTAAGCAGGGTTTTTTGTACAGAACTGAAAAATTGTTATCAATAACAGCATGATCTGTGAGAAGTACATGTTCGCAAATTGCTGATTTTGTGCAAGAGCTGAAATCCACCTTTAATAGTTTTTGAGGTAGATGCTGATATATTCTAGTTTGCAGACTCTTTTTTGCACTGCAGATGTACTGAGCGTTGCAGGTACATTGAAATTTGTTTATAGATAAAGGTGTTGACGTCACAGAGTACGCATAAATGTTGTGTTAAACACAACTCACACCTGTATTGATGGAAACTGTTCTTTGGGCGTTCGAACGACTTTTCTTTTGAAGATCTCAGGTGGTAAATCACCTCCAATGGGAACACTAAGCGTTAATCTCTGGGATATTTTGTTTTCCTCCAAATTCGTCTCGAGTATGATGCGTTGCCTCAAATTATATTCGATAAACCAGTCTGGATGGCCGCTGTTTCTCAACGCTTCGCGAAGAAAATTTAGCTCTAATTCAATGTAGTAGGTGAACAAATCCTGCTTATTCGTGTGTCCAATTTGATTATCAGGTTAATTTTGTACGCCCTTGGCACAACACTGAAATAATGGATATAATGCCCAGTCTAGTTTGATTTCTTGTGAACTGACCTTGACATAGTATCCTCTTCATATCTCGTTATTCCTACATCTAGAACATGTATTTCTCACAGGTCATGCTGTTAGTAGTAACACTTCAGTTCTGTACAAGGCAAAAACGAAAAAATGCTTCTGGCTTAAAAAGCTATTGCAATCAATAAGCTGAAACCCTGCTTAAACGTGCAGAAAGTAATTCAAAAAGTGATTAAATTGGCCTGGAATAAAATTCATAACTAACAGGCCTTTAAAAAAGGCCTACGTTTCGCAAAATACGGTACACCTGTCAATTACTGACGCACTCACAATGAAAGCGATGACACATCACATGTAGTTACGCAAAAGGAGTGGTCTAAATTGCACAAAACAAAGAAAGACAGCTAAGATGGGATTGGTTACGACAAATGTACAGTTGGGAATGGATTAACGAATATATTAAAGACTACAGAATAATGGCTGTAGATACTGGTAGAAGATTTATTAATAAATGTTATTCCATGGAGTACGTTTTTTGTTCTCATATTTTAAAATAATGGTGAAACTTGTAACGATATATATATATATATATGAATATGGGTAGTGGTAACAATTCTTTAAATCAAGTTTGCGAGCTTGAAGTAAACACAAATCCCATTGTATTTAACCAGTCGTCGAACAACATAAAAAACTACCGCATAGCAAAATAAGTGTATTGCCAGTTTAGTGGCTTTAAATACATAAATCAATGATTTCAGCCATTTATGGAAATTAGTGTCACCTGCATAGTGCAGTTCGTGACGAAAAACCTTCTCTATTGGAATATTTAGACAACAAACACGATCACTGGTAGTTTATTAATTGTAATACTTCTGCTGAAATAGATACGATGTGACAACGGTAGACATTACAATTATTGCTGATAACCAGACAGGTGCAATTCCATTGATCTTCTTTAACGAAGTTCGTCCTAGATGTATGGTAGATGAAGCTACCTGGAAATGTTTGACGAAAATTATTCATTTAAACGAGTAACTCCGCAGCAGTCAGCTGAATTCAAGACAGCAAGTGAGAGACATTAGCTAGATTATATTTGGATTTAAGCGGCCCACAAGAGCTATCAAATGCTGTTGGAACTCCATAGTATACATGTTCAACTTTTGGCACCTGACGGAAGATTTGAGAGTCCACTCAAACTATCTATATTTGTTGTTTCGGTTCACGAATGATGCTTTATAATCCTAAGCTATCTTCATCAAGAAAAATTGTTTCCTACTCTTGCTCCTGAAACATGAAGATTTTTGTGTTTCGCAATGTAGATCAACCTAAAATTTGTTTCTCATCGGATAGGGTGCCGACTAATTAGAGCTTATGATGTGTTAACAGTTTTAGACGTTTTTTATCGAAAGAAACTTCCCAATAACCTTAACCCATTAATGAATCCATACATCTTTACAAATTGTCGTGAGCGATGTAGATCTTGTAATCTAGGTTTCTTAACCATACTTCTCTCGTTGTGTTTATTTATTTATTTTTGATTTATTTACATTGGTTTTCAGCCACTGAATGATTATGTATTAAGATTTTATTCATTCCTTTTATGGTGTACGTAGTTCAATACGTAGTTACATTGTATGTATGGTTACTTACTTTAATCATGATTGCGATCTTGATATAAACACCAAACAAATTATGTAAATACGTTTGGCACTATAAACTAAGCATATTGTAATGTAGAAGGTGCAATTAATCCAGTAGACCAGTTCGTCCTTATTGGGATTTCATCATGTACTGTCCAAAAATTCCGCGGATAGATCTCGAACCGGGGATGTCTGCTTCGGAATCTGTTGCTCTAATCACTGAGCCGCCCTGCCGTGTTAAATATTTCATTGGGAAATGACATCCATTTGAAGTGAAATGCATGCAATTGATAGAATATACATTATTCCAGATAATTTTAATTTTCAGAAAACCAATTAAAACTCTCTCATTTATGCATGCTCTAGGCATGGAAGTCAAAAATGTATGAAGATTACTAGATTCCACGTCTAGCGCGAGAAATTAAAAACAATATATTATGTTCATCTATTTGTTTAAGACGATTGTAAGTAACCTTTTAAATTCTCTATATATATATATATATTTTACAGTATAGTGTAGAAATGAAATTTGTAGACTAGTTTCTGTCCTTTTGGGGAATCATTACATAATCATAAGAAATTGTCATAGACAATTTTCAAATATGCAATGTATCAATTAAAGAAAATTGTTTTTTTAAAGCACTATAGCTCCATCTTGTCAACTTATTCATTGAATAGATAAAACTTATGTCGTAATTTAGTTTTAATGAAAGTTTCCTTCGTAAGATAAAGTGTTATTTATTATGATTAAACATTGAAAGAACTGAAGAAAGCAATATGCACAGGGCTAGAAATGCATTTTGGTAACTTTTGTGCCCGAACAAGTTGCTCTTATTGACACAGTCTTGGATCACGTTTTTTATCGCGAATGCCTACAAATAGGAAAGTATATTCCTGCTCTGCGTTTGTCTTTAACATGTATCGTATTTAACAATTTATTTAGTTATTGGTGTATGCGTGACATCGTTCTTATTATGCAAACATCATATTGGCGTGACTACCGACGGACATGGTTTAAATCTTAAACTGCACTTGCCCCAATAAAAAAAAATATTTTTTGCATGTTTAACTTCTGAACATCCTAGGAATATTTAATTGAAGCACAATGCTTTCTTTTCAAAACTTAGCTTGAATTTACTATTTGGATTATAATTACAGTTTTATTAACCTTATTCATGTGTTAATTGACCTTTTCGTGTTATTATTTTATTTAAACTAATATCATGTGTATAATTTTCGGGTGGCTGTCTGTTTGATACACTTTCTGGATTACTTATTTAATTCCGAACTGTTTGCATTTGAGAAAGCCTCTGAAGATGCTTCCATCGTTGTAGTTTGCTAGAACACTCGCAAGCCTGCACGCAGTGCAGTTCCAGCAGTCAGTATTAGCACTTAGGACGCTCAACTCAAAATATATTCTATCTATTGTCTCACTTTACTATGGCTGACTCTAGTTGAATAATTAATCAAATATATAGACGTTTCGAATAGCCACTCTATAGGAAACCAGGTCCGCGACATTAAAGTAGATAGTGTGGCATTTGTTATTCAATCTTCGGTCGTGTACATATTTCTAATCCATAGTTGGCGTCCAGTTTGTGAAATTGCGACATCACCAAAATCTGCATTGATCTAGAGCAAAAGTTGAATGCCCATTTTATATGCCGAGTAACCAATGTACGCTTGAAAACAAGTACAAGCGCTACTGATGAGGGTAGGTGGGAAGTTTTAATATTCCAAAGAGTCATTCGAAAGCCAAAATGCTGGATGTCGTTTGCTCCAGTGGGTTCGGTAATTTTCCGTCAAGTACTAGTAGTGGAATGTTTTGTGATTTCTTGTCTTCACCGTTTTGCGAAATGGGCCGGATTGTAACTTACTAACTCAGAAATTTAGGAATTATCTTTGGGCATTATTATTAATATTATTATTATTATTACAGTCGAGTTGAATTCTGGCGTTTGTTAAAACTGTGTTGTGTGCTATATTATAATTTAATAAATTCAAATTACCAATATATTAAAATGGCTTAATCAAACATTGAGTATGATTTGTGGCAGGTTTTTTATAAGCAGTAGTCGTAGAAATTTTCGATTTTACTACGGTGTACTTGCAGCCGTGTCTTCTTTTTTGCTGGTAAAAATGGGATGCGTTTGTTCCTCTCTTAAAAATAGTTTAGGATATTTCAGTTGATTTATTGGTGGCTGTCACAATTTTCCTTGCACTTGCTCAAAATGAATTATGATATAACTCACTAAGTAGTAGAGATAACTTTTCGTCATCATGTTTACAATGGGCATATGGCTACTAATGGTGAATACAATTAAAAACAAATTTTTCTGTCTGTCTCCAGACTATATTGGAGTTTACTGAAAAGATCCTTAATTCGGTATGCACATGTATTAATGCTGATTTGTTTCTATTCGATAAAAAACTTTGTTCTCAATATGTCACATTAATTGACATTCGTGCTTCTGGTACCGTCGTAAAGTCCATCCCCTCCTCAACGTGGTACGACGGTGTCAACCATGTCTCGATGGCCGATCGCACATGGGCTAACGGGGCTATGGCGGTGGTGTCACCAGGGCGTGGTGGATTTCCGACCCGCAATCGGATCTCCTATAAAATACCACATGAGCCCGACGACGGCACCATGACTCGGCGTGTGTTCCCGCCACAAAGGGTTCAACAGCCACAGGATTACATGGACTCCTGGACAGTACCCCGTACTTCCGAATGGCGAATGAGCTATCAACAGCCACCGGCAACCATGCAACTTACTGCGGCCTTGCAGACTGCGCTTGGATGTGCAAAGGCTAGAGGTGCGTCCTCGATCAAAAAGCCGAGTGGTGAGGAGACACCACTTGTACCAAATTCCCAAGAAACTCCATGAAAATGGAGCCGGCTTATCCTCCAAAAGGAGTCAGCCGCAGTAAAGTAAGTAAAAGTAAGTGCTTCTGGTAGCATTGTGCTTTATTTCTGGCCGTCCTATTTACGCATTTTTTAAAGCAAAACTGGTCTATTTATTGAAAAAAATTGTTTATAAAGCGAATATAACAATGATGATCTTTTCCGATTGTGTAATCTGCGCATATGTTGTTATATTATATTAGTTGTATATTAGGTGCTGTGTACATAGTAACAAATTAGTTCAAATATGACCGAAAATATAAACCTTAGACAACCTGAACAGAAAGTATAATCTTGTGCCGTTTTCCATTTTGCATTTTGGTGAGGAATGTGGGACAATTGGACGGTAGCTTACTAACTCAGAAATGTAGGAATTATTTTCGGGCATTAATCTCTTAATCATTGAGTAAAAGAAGTGTCCTAATGTCTGTGCATCTTTGCTGTTGCTCTTTTACAGAGTTAGATAGTTAAATAGGTTATCTTAAGTCTTTTGTGCTAAAAGAGCGATTTTTTTGTATTTATATCAACTTAAAGAATTGGCACAAGCGAGAATTTCTCAAGGTTTTCCAAGGTTTTCATCGAAAAGTTAAAATGGCATTCGCATAACTGAGGTCCAATATAAATATTTCGGCATTACTTAATTTAAACAAGAAAAATGGGTATCTTGGTCTTTGAAATATTGATAAGGGTAATCTCATTTTGTCATGTATACGCACACCTTGGCTTTGATGGAATAGCAATACATTGTACGAGGTCAGGAATATTAAATTGGCCGTTGTTAGTTGCTGAAGCTTAACGCGGTATTAAGATGTGCGGCGCAAGGTTGATGTTTGGCTGACAAAGTCAAATAGGATCAATTCTTCCTTGATTTAAGTGAGGTCTTACATTCCTCTTAGAAGTGAAGCGTTTAAGTGGGATAACAGCGATGATCTTTAAGATACTGTCTGATTGGGTTATTTCCTCGCATTTTTCACACTTTTTGTGAGCGTGAGAAAAAATACCGCATTTCAATCAGATGTAAAGTTGCTAATTCATAGATTGAGTTGAATAAATGAAATAGATGCTCAATAGAAGGTTGCCACATGGCTTTTAAAATTCAACTGTTGTTTCTGTTAGTTTTCTAATTAGAATAATTTTGTTATTGTAGCAATTTCTTGTGTTTGTGGGTTTAAATTTGTTTTATATTTGTCTACGGTGTTTTAGTTGCGAGGGAATAGGATAGGATACTTTGTGCCCTAGTGATTGACTAAAATGCACCACCAATCCGGAATTATTTTCTTCTTGAAATTTACTTGGCCATTGAGTATCACGGAAAAGGTTGTCTTCCTAAATGTATAGAGCATCTGAATGCTTTATTTGCTACAGCTTTCTGACATCGTCAACATTCTTTGTTGTACACCATCTCTTTCTGATGTCAGTTTGGATGGTTTTGTATATCACAGTGCGTTGTAAGTCTTTTGCCTCATTTTAATGATTGCTTACGGTGTGTGCATGTAGTCATGATTTTTGAGATACAAGCATTTGGCAAACGTTTAGTTGTGCTTAGGACAAAGGGTGTGGCCTCCTCCGCCGTATTATCAACACTTTGTTGTGCCCATTGTGTCTGGGTTTCTATTTTCGTTATTGGCTAATTTCTCAGTCTTTATAGACTCGCAATTGAAGCTCATTGCAGTACTCACGCTTGTGTTATATTTACAACGTTAAAAAGGTTTACTTGAAGATTAATATGCAGCTTCGCTCATGCAAGAGGTAGTGTTGCATATAATAAAGCATTATTTTAATCAAGTTTAGTATTCCTATATGCGTTATATAATCGAAAGTTCGACTGAGGCGTCCCAACAAGAACGAATAAATTCTTAGTCCAACTGGTAGTAAACCATCATTAGGCTATCACGTGAGTAAATGCCTTTTTTCTGTCTAAAGCTTAAATTTGAGATGAATAACGTATTCAATTCTGCAATGTCAGTAAATCTCATAATTCTCGCAGTGTTAACCCGGGTTATATCGGCTCAGATTATGGCGGTAGCACTGTCCACGGATCTGGTGTGGCATCCAAACCTTTAGACAACTGTATAGTATATTACAGTTAAATACTGTTTGTTGCGAAGAACTAATATATATACAAGTATGTATTAGGTTTTGCGAACTTGCAATTACTAGTTAGACCAGAAGGATAACCAGGTAGGGAAAGGCGACCAAGGCATTTCTGTTTGCTGAGACTCATCAGTAGGAGCCGGTATTACGCTCTTTAACCACTATATATTTGGTAGAAGAATGTGGAATAATAGGACGGTACAATCTCCTAGACGAATGTGTAAACCTGTAATAGTGAAGCTAACATAATCTAAAGTCAACGACAATACGACTTCAATGCTAACTCTACACTATATAATATATATACCGAGTCTGTAAAGGATACTAACACTATGGCTATTGTGTTAGTAACTGATACCTTTTGAAATCGATGAGTACCGGATACTAACACTATGGTTTCCGAGTCGGTACATGATACCAACCTGATGGATATAAATTTATGCTAAAGTTCACCCAAATTGAGAATTACAACAATTTCCGAACACCTGTTACTCCAGTTAAACCATACACTCTGGCCTTCATCGATATCAGTTATCACATTTCGCGGTAAGCATGACATCATTCAATTCAATATATAACATTAAACTGATATCGATGAAGGCCAGAGTGTATGGTTTAACTGGAGTAACAGGTGTTCGGAAATTGTTGTAATTCTCAATTTGGGTGAACTTTAGCATAAATTTATATCCATCAGGTTGGTATCATGTACCGACTCGGAAACCATAGTGTTAGTATCCGGTACTCATCGATTTCAAAAAGGTATCAGTTACTAACACAATGCCATAGTGTTAGTATCCTTTACAGACTCGGTATATATATTATATAGTGTGAGTTAGCATTGAAGTCGATTGTCGTTGACTTCAGATTATGTTAGCTTCACTATTACAGGTTTACACATTCGTCTAGGAGATTGTACCGTCCTATTATTCCACATTCTTCTACCAAATATATAGTGGTTAAAGGGCGTAATACCGGCTCCTACTGATGAGTCGCCAGTAAGCACGAAACGAATGTGCATGAGATTATACTTTCCGTTCATGCTGCCTTTGGTTTATCCTTCTGGTCACAACTGAACTAATTTGTTACTAGGTTCGCAAAACCTAATACATACTTGCATATATATTAGTTCTTCGCAACAAACAGTATTTAACTGTAATATATTGAATTGAATGATGTCATGCTTACCGCGAAATGTGATAACTGATATCGATGAAGGCCAGAGTGTATGGTTTAACTGGAGTAACAGGTGTTCGGAAATTGTTGTAATTCTCAATTTGGGTGAACTTTAGCATAAATTTATATCCATCAGGTTGGTATCATGTACCGACTCGGAAACCATAGTGTTAGTATCCGGTACTCATCGATTTCAAAAAAGGTATCAGTTACTAACACAATGGCTATAGCGTTAGTATCCTTTACAGACTCGGTATATATATTATATAGTGTGAGTTAGCATTGAAGTCGTATTGTCGTTGACTTCAGATTATGTTAGCTTCACTATTACAGGTTTACACATTCGTCTAGGAGATTGTACCGTCCTATTATTCTACATTCTTCTACCGAATATATAGTGGTTAAAGGGCGTAATACCGGCTCCTACTGATGAGTCGCCAGTAAGCACGAAACGAATGTGCATGAGATTATACTTTCCGTTCATGCTGCCTTTGGTTTATCCTTCTGGTCACAACTGAACTAATTTGTTACTAGGTTCGCAAAACCTAATACATACTTGTATATATATTAGTTCTTCGCAACAAAACAGTATTTAACTGTAATATATTGAATTGAATGATGTCATGCTTACCGCGAAATGTGATAACTGATATCGATGAAGGCCAGAGTGTATGGTTTAACTGGAGTAACAGGTGTTCGGAAATTGTTGTAATTCTCAATTTGGGTGAACTTTAGCATAAATTTATATCCATCAGGTTGGTATCATGTACCGACTCGGAAACCATAGTGTTAGTATCCGGTACTCATCGATTTCAAAAAAGGTATCAGTTACTAACACAATGGCCATAGTGTTAGTATCCGTTACAGACTCGGTATATATATTATATAGTGTGAGTTAGCATTGAAGTCGTATTGTCGTTGACTTCAGATTATGTTAGCTTCACTATTACAGGTTTACACATTCGTCTAGGAGATTGTACCGTCCTATTATTCCACATTCTCTCTACCAAATATATAGTGGTTAAAGGGCGTAATACCGGCTCCTACTGATGAGTCGCCAGTAAGCACGAAACGAATGTGCATGAGATTATACTTTCCGTTCATGCTGCCTTTGGTTTATCCTTCTGGTCACAACTGAACTAATTTGTTACTAGGTTCGCAAAACCTAATACATACTTGCATATATATTAGTTCTTCGCAACAAACAGTATTTAACTGTAATAAATTGAATTGAATGATGTCATGCTTACCGCGAAATGTGATAACTGATATCGATAAAGGCCAGAGTGTATGGTTTAACTGGAGTAACAGGTGTTCGGAAATTGTTGTAATTCTCAATTTGGGTGAACTTTAGCATAAATTTATATCCATCAGGTTGGTATCATGTACCGACTCGGAAACCATAGTGTTAGTATCCGGTACTCATCGATTTCAAAAAAGGTATCAGTTACTAACACAATGGCCATAGTGTTAGTATCCTTTACAGACTCGGTATATATATCATATAGTGTGAGTTAGCATTGAAGTCGTATTGTCGTTGACTTCAGATTATGTTAGCTTCACTATTACAGGTTTACACATTCGTCTAGGAGATTGTACTGTCCTATTATTCCACATTCTTCTACCAAATATATAGTGGTTAAAGGGCGTAATACCGGCTCCTACTGATGAGACGCCAGTAAGCACGAAACGAATGTGCATGAGATTATACTTTCCGTTCATGCTGCCTTTGGTTTATCCTTCTGGTCACAACTGAACTAATTTGTTACTAGGTTCGCAAAACCTAATACATAACTGTATAGTATATTTTGTTTCTTTGTTCATAACTAGTTTGTGTTGCTGCGAAAATCGTTTGTTTTGAAGTCATAATAATGTTGATGCAGGATTGATATCACGGTTGATTTAAGCAGTTATTATTTGACACTGGCCATTGCTATCCTTGGCTGTTTTTCCACACAGGAAGTGCCATGTTGTTTTCTTTGGCTTACAATATACGTAGCTCAATGTTTTCCACTTTTTTCAAAACTTCCGTTGTTAGAGGATGTAGGCAATGATTTGGAACAGAAATTACGACGTCCAGATTTGACATTCTAGCCATAAAACCAACCGTTTTATATTATATATTTAAATCAATTTAAATAATAATTGATTGCGCGGGTGGTGGTAACAATTCTTTAAATCAAGTTTGCGAGCTTGAAGTAAACACCAATCCCATTGTATTTAACCAGTCGTCGAACAACATAACAAAACTACCGCCAGCTGCAACGCACCGACGCGTTTCGACCTTCCATGATCATCATCAGAGTACGACGGCAAACTGACTATCGAGGATCAAACCGCATTGAATATATATAGAAATCAAATTTAGATATGCGGCTCTCACATCTAGCAGTCTCGCATATATTGAACTTGACTGGAAATGTCGGCTGCACAAGTTCTATGCAGTCACGAACATTAACTGTTTGCAGCTTTCGCCACATATACATATATAGGAAATACAATTTAAATAATAATTGATTGCGCGGGTGGTGGTAACAATTCTTTAAATCAAGTTTGCGAGCTTGAAGTAAACACCAATCCCATTGTATTTAACCAGTCGTCGAACAACATAACAAAACTACCGCCAGCTGCAACGCACTTAAGTGCGTTGCAGCTGGCGGTAGTTAAATACAATGGGATTGGTGTTTACTTCAAGCTCGCAAACTTGATTTAAAGAAAATATTTAAATCAAGCTCTTGCGAGCTTGAAGTAAACGTCAATCCAAATGTATTTAACCAGTCATCGAAAAACAGCGTAGCTACCGCCAATCGCATGCTCTTAGGCGTTTCCAACTACCATGATATTCATCAGAGTACAACGGCAAACTGACTAGTGAGCACCAAATCGCAATGCAATCAATCATTGATTGCGCGGATGGTGGTAATAATTATTTAAACAGTTTGCAAGATTGTTGTTGCGTTGTTCGGACGACTGGTTAAATATACAATGGATTATGACTACCTCAAGCTCGCAAACATTATGTAAATAATTATCACCGCCACCCGCGCAATCAATGATTGTTTAATTGTATTACCTACATATATATATATATATATATATATATTTGGAAAGCAAAATTAGATATGCGGCTCTTACCAAGTAGTTTTGCATACATTGAACTTTACTAGAACTGTTGGTTGTACAGTTTCTATGCAGTCACATACATTAACACGTTCAGCTTCATCCACACACACACACATATATATATATATATATATATATATATATATATATATATATATATATACATATATATATGTAGGTAATACAATTAAACAATCATTGATTGCGCGGGTGGTGGTGATAATTATTTACATTATGTTTGCGAGCTTGAAGTAGTCGCCAATCCCATTGTATTTAACCAGTCGTCGAACAACATAACAACAATCTTGCAAACTTGATTTAAATAATTATTACCACCATCCGCGCAATCAATGATTGATTACTTGCATTACCTATATATATGCGGCGAAATCTGCACAGTGTTAATGTTCGTGACTGCATAGAAATTGTGCTGCAAAAATTTCCAATCAAGTATAATGTATGCAAGACTACTAGAGGTAACAGCCGCATATCTAATATTGCTTTCCATATATATGCATTGCGGTTTGATCCTCGCTAGTCAGTTTGCCGTCGTACTCTGATGACGAACGTGGAAGGTCTAAACGCGTCAGTGCGTTGCGACTGGCGGTAGTTTTTCTATGTTGTTCGACGACTGGTAAAATACAATGGGATTGGTGTTTACTTTAAGCTCGCAAATTTGATTTAAATAATTATTACCACTCTACCTCAGTCACTGGAAAAGTACAGTGCACTTCCCCACCCCGGGGCACTGTTGCAAATATTTGCGATTAGGTTCCCAGTACCAATCCTCCCTTATTTCTATGATACACTTTATATGATCTACCACCCAAATTGGACAAACATGCGTCGCATAGGCGCCGTCAAATGACTTTGCAATTCTTCTTACCAGTGCAGTCCACTGTGCAATTGTCCAGCTGATCTTTTTAGATGCGTTATTACACGCTCCAAAGGAGTGTCAAAAGCGTAATCCTGGACTCATTCTTAGCCTGTGTTAATCTTTTGGTACCGGCTCTTTAGATCTTGGGTCTTGCGGACTCTTCCTTATCAGAGCAATTATTTCTCCTAAAAATAGTAAGCTCCAAAAATATCTTTTCTTATTCGTAATACGTGATATGCTGTCGCACCGCGCCCATACCATAGAAGATATACCAGGTTGCATTTGATATTTGCTGAAATATTGTAGCAACAGGTTCCAGTAGCGTGGCCTGATGTTGCTGTCTTTGTAAGCTACATTCTTGCGGAATTCTCTGTGTACCAACCATTTATTTCGAAGCATGCGTTTCTGTATGTAAATATTTTATTCGCCATGATTAGATTTCGCATCAAGGATTGGGTTGGATAATGTAAACAAACAAAAACGTTCAAAGTTTGAAAAATGAAATGGCCCCTACGAGCATTTTATTACTTACTAAGTAGTGGCAACTTTCATTTTTCGACATGCAGACACGTGCGTATCCGCTAATGAAAATAAATGTTTCTTACATGGAAATTTGAATGAATTCAGCGGAAGCTCTATTACAGTTGAAAAGCTGAGTTAACCCCCATCATACGAGAAGACTAAATCCTCATTTATATACGCATGTTTATATGTATGTATTTGCTGGTTAATTGTTCATGATTAGTGCAAAAAGATTAGAAAACAATACAATGGTCATGGTTATTTGTGTATGTATGTATGTATTTAGGAATTTTATTTTGCATTTTTACTCAAACAGACAAATATTTTGCAATTGTATATTAGGCTTTGCACACCTAGTAACCAATTAGTTCAAATATGACGAGAAGGATGGACAAAAGACATCATGAACGGAAAGTATTATCTGGTGCACTTTCGTTTTGTGCTTACTGACGACTCATCAGTAGGAGCCGGTATTACGCCCTTTGTCCACTATATATTTTGGTGAGGAATGTGGGAAAATATGATGCTACAATCTCCTTTATCCTACATTCTTCACCCAAATATATAATGGGTGAAGGGCGTAATACCGGCTCCTACGAATGAGTCACCAGTAAGCACTATCATATCGTCTTTGGTGTATCCTTCTGCTCATATTTGAACTAATTTGTTACTCGGTGCGCAACGCCTAGTACACAATTGCATATATATTAGTTCTCCGTCACACCCAGTACCCAACTTTTATAAGACGTATTTTGTCGGAATAATCTAAATATTGTACAAATGTGAATAATTTACTAGACAGTAGCCAGAATTTCTTCGATCCGAGTTTTATCGTGTACATATTTTGGTATTCGTTATAATAGTCGAACTTCTATGCTATAGGTATATAATTAAGCGAACATTGGTTACGAGGATCGTGATAACAATTAATTTAATCATGGTTGTGACCTTGATATAAGCAGCTGATACATTCGTCAGTATAATCTAGGTATTGTATAGTCTATAAAAGATATAGTTAGCCTAATTTGGCGAGAAGGACCGCCCCAGTCTCATGAAGACATGGAAAATAGGCAGCCGCGTTGTTAATGGTTTAGAAATAAAACATGACAAAACAATTGCCAGCTAATATCGCCCTGTTTTTAAATCGTTGACACAACAATTCAATAAACATTATGTACAATAAATAGCAAACTGTTGTTTGTGTTCTCAACATAAAGCAGAAAATTAAATGACGATTAACCAGTCTGTCAGTCAGTAAGATTGAAATTAAAGTTATGTATGTGTTTTTGTGATGTGCCGCCGGGAAACGCAATTAGCATGTCTGCGAATAAGATACTTGGAATAGTTCCCGACATATAAATAATGTATTAATTGGCTGGGAAGATTGTCTTTTGTAATTAACTGAAGAGGTTATGCCAAGGTTTGAGTTAAAATTATCGCGTTTGTTTTGAGTCCAATAAGGAATGAATCACTGTAGTCAGTATGGCACTACGCAGCTTTTTCACAATAAAAGAATTTTTGATAAATAGTATTTAAGAAATAGGTCAATCAGGACTTTCAAAAGTGACAAAAAGGTATTAAATAACTTGCCGAAAATTTAGTTTCATATTCTGAATTATTAAATATTATCAAGTTAGCATGGGCATGCTTACACAGTACAACATAAATCTGTGTAAGCATGCTTTTCTATACTTATACGTGTCTGTGAATACTTTTGTCAATTATTCGTTTTAGGCACAAGCATGGATTATGTGTATCTACCGTACGGTTACTTGTTCAATCTGAAAATGTTGCTCTTCTGGAGTCCGTGGGCACCATTCAAAAACTACTGGCAACTGAATGCGGACTACAAACGCATCACAAGACGTGAACAATTGGCTAAAGATTTGGCATTCAATGCCAGACTGTTGGGCCTCGTTAATCTGTTGCTAGCACCGGTTTTGATTGTCGTGCAGTTGCTTTATTTTGTATGCAGTAATGCACATCGTCTACGCGCGGAGCCGGTGTCAATGCTGGGCAGACGTTGGTCGAATTACGCTCGCTTCTATCTGCGTCATTTTAACGAATTACATCACGAGTTTTTAAATCGTCTGGGGAAAGCATACCAACCGGCCAATGACTATTTGAACAGTTTTCAGTCCCGTCTTCTCAACGTTGCTGCGCGCAACGTCGCCTTCATAGCCGGCGGCTCCTCGATTTGCCTGTTCATAATGGGCATGATGCAAGATTCTCTCCTACATTTACCTGGTTACCTTGCAATTGTAGCTGGTGGCGGTCTCGTCGCTAGTGCCTGTCTCGGTATGGTGCCTGATGAAAATATGGTTGTGTCACCACACAGTTTGTTGATTGCGACACTATTAAATATTCATTACATGCCCGACCACTGGAAGGAGCAGGCGCACACTCATCGTGTGAAGAACGAGTTCTCTCGACTGTTTCAGTACATGGCGATGGGATACCTGGAAGAGTTGATATCACCAATTGTCACTCCGTTGGTGCTAATTTTCGCTGTCCCGAAGAACACTCAAAGAATTATAGACTTTCTACGGAATTACACGGTCGAGGTTCGTTTACATCCTTTTTGCTTAATAAATATACGTGTTTTCCGGTATATATAATATTATTGTTGCATTTCCCAGTGTTTAATATAATTAGTTTGAGCTGTGTATTAGGTTCTGGTTATCGTGAATGCAATTATTACTTTTCAGCTGTTCGTAAAAGTTTGTTTTTATGCAATCTACCTGCCTTAATTCCAATGCTATATTTGTAGGCGAGCTTAGCTGAATCAGGGCCGTGTCACAATACATGAAATTTTCGGATAAAAGAACCTTCTTTGTGTGTTTTACTATGAAAAACGGTAAGGCCGGCAGAAAGTGTCAATTGGGGAGATTTGTGGTCGAATTGTTGTTTGGTGAATCGATGCAAATTATTTTTCTGTAGTTTATTCTTTAAAATGCATCTCCGACTCAAATTCACACTTGTCTTTTGTTCAATCTCCCTTTCGAAATCAAACTTATCGCGCGTGAGCACTAAGAATAAGCAGTACAAACAAATATTATTATTAATTTTAACACAACAGCTGATAATTATTATTTCACATTATTTAAAGGTAAATTTTGCAACAAATCAGCTATCATACGATTTTAGTTTTACAAAATTTTGCTAATCACCACTAGCAGTTTTATTTGTTGATTACTAACATAGTAAAACTGGTAAATGGGCTTTTTTGCGAGGTGCTATCAGTACTTTTTTAATGGAATAATAAACTATTACCTAACGAGTCTAATTAATCTACTTGATATTTTATAAATGTCTGTGTAGGATAATTATTTTTTGCAGAAACTGAGACTGTGCTTCACACAGAATCGCGTAAATTTCAGCTTATTCGAAGGCACAGAATGTTCGCCCTAGATTCGCACATTTGCATCTTAAAATAGACCACGAAATTTCATTTATTTACGAGACATTCATCTGATTACGTGATATTTCGCATATTTAATATTTCGTATCCATAATTTTATGCACATCCAAAATCAAAAGTACTAACAATTTCTATCAACATCATTGTAGCATAAATAGTGGCAACTAAGATTGACAGATGCCTATGTATTCTTTTAGATAATCTATTCGTTTGAATATTTATACGCTACTTGCTTTTGCGAGATAATTGATGACACTCTTAAGTTGATAAAATCTTGATTCCTTTACATTGTCAGATGCACACATGTGCATAATAAATAAATAAATATTAATCGTATGAACACACCTTATTGCGTATATATAATTTTGTATATAAATATATACACTAATACACTAGAGAGCAATATACGCTCGCTTGGCATATTTTATGTTTAGTGGAAGGAACTTGGTCTCAAGAGGCTAACCTATTCGCGACAACTATAAATAATTCTGATAAAGCTAAGCTCCAGTTTAAGATTAGAGCGGCTTACAGCCATCGCAGTGGAAGATACACTTTAAGCTCAACGCGCAACGATAATGGTGAACGGCTTTTGGATACCTGCGCGAAACATAGATTAAAAATAATTCGTACAAATTTCAGACGTAGTGTTAGACAATGCACTACATGGCGTCCTCTAGCACCCGGACAATGGTGGACTAAAATAGATAATATTTCTATTAGTTATAGATAGCGTGGTTGCATCCAGGATTGTCGTTCTTTTTGGAACATGTCGACTCGGACCATGCACTTATCCGTTGTAGATTTGCACTAAGCTTTTCCGGGAAAAAAATTAAGCATAAACCCAAATTGATGTAGGCAAACTCGAACAACCGTCCTTCCGACAAAATTATGAAAATATTGTAAAGACCAATCTTACTGGTCTGGATGGCGAAAATCCAAGACAAGTTCCTCAATGCGTAATTTAGGTACTACTGTATGTGGCATTGCAGGCTCCCGCAGAAATAATCATTGGCTCGCTGGAAAATCTATAGAGTTACTCGAAACAAGACATCACATTCCACCTGGCTCGACTCATAATAATACTTGTCGCAATATAAGACGCTAACTTAAGCGCAGTCTAAAGTCGATCTCGGAAACTTGGACCAGAATGGCTGAAGAAATGGAAAAAGCGTTCGCGTCAGGTAATAGTCGCTGCTTGTTCCACCTTATTCGCGCAACAGGTCCGAGAAAATTAAAAGTTAGCGAAACTATAAATGATAGTAGTAATCATTTAATAACTGATAAAATAAGTCGTCTTGATAGGTGGGCTGAAGACTTCAAAGATCAATTTTCTTGTGCACCTGCGTCAGTTCCAATTCCCGAAAGCATGTCTGCATCAACAGTATGGAATATTAATCTCGAAGAAGCATCCGAGTTGGAAGTGCGCAATGCAATCCTACCTCTTAAACGCCGCAAAGCCACAGGCCCCGACGATTTACTTCCAGGATTATTTAAGAATGGTGGCGATATAATTTCAGGAGCGTTGACCAAACTTTTTCATACTATATGGAATAAGGAAACCGTACCTCTTGATTGGAATGAGTCAACCATCATTCCTTTTTTTCAAAAAAGTTAATCTTAATTCTTGTGATATCCATCGTGGAATAAGCTTGACTCTAGTCGTATCTAGGTTATTTGCTTCGATTATCCTACGTCGTCTTAGCGCTTCACGTGAATCAAATACAAGAGAAGAACAAGCCGGATTCTGCGTTGTACGAGGTAGTATAGATAATATTTTTACGTTAAAGTAAATTCTTGAACAGAGACTTTAGATCACCGCCCACAATAGCCGTCTTTCTAGACTTTAAGGGTACATTTGATTCGGTAGATCGCAATGTTTCATTCTTCATTTTGTTGAAAAGCGGTGTGCTCACAAAATTTGTTAATTTTATTAGTGAGATTAGTCGGGTGTTGAACACAATCCTACTTCTTTAAATAGTTTTATTTCAGAATATAGAAAGCTACTGAAGAGCTTATTTTAGTTGACTTAGAAAGCTATGCTTTCCAATTTATCTTTCTTCAGTGCATTATACTTGTCTCTGATTAGCGTGCATGTACATAAAATTGCTGATACATTCTATTTTTAAAGAACCAATTCTTATTTTAATTTGTATTTCAACTTAACTATCCTACAATTCTAACACAGGTACCTGGCGTTGGAGACATCTGTAGTTTTGCTTTGCTAGATGTTTATCGTCACGGTGATCCTGACTGGCATCCGGACGGATATGAGGGAGAGGAAGATGATGATTCTGATGAGAATGATGGTGCAAATATCAGTAATACTGACGATGGAGATGAAAATGATGGGGGGAGAAACGTCGGTAAAGATGTAACATCAAATATTAATCAAGGTACTGCGATAAATCCTGAAATTAGTGATGCGGTCGTAGAAAAAGGCGACCAGTTAACGGAGAAGTTTTCGAAGAAAAAGAAGAAGAACCTAGGCAAGTGATATTCAGCATTATTTTGGCTAAAATAAATAGATTGATAGAGGTATTGTGTTTACGTTTTTATAAAACATTCCTGTCCCATAGCCGTAGAAATTACTGGCAATATCAGCACCGTTTTCCATATTTTTTTCCACAATTAAAGGTCGAGTTGTTCTGGGTACACCGTTCGCATAATATTCCAAAGAAAGATCGTGGTTTATCTATAAATCTGACTTACCCTACTGCAGGATACGGCCGCCGTGCTGGACAGGGAATAAATTTTTACTTTTGTCGTTAAAAATTATGATTATTTAAGTAAAGGTTCCGATTTAAATATAAGCATCAGTCTCAGTACCTTCATATATTTTAAAGAATAATCTTAGCGTTGTATAATGTAGAAAAGGCAATTCATCTAATATAAGGCCTTATTGAGAACTCCGCATAATGTCCAGAATTTGCCACCAAGAATTCTTCATAAAGACGAAAAGGGTCAATTTGATGATTTGCCTTTTCTAAACTCGCCATGGTTAGTTTATACTGGCAAATTTATGCATATAATTGGATTGATGTTTATATCAAGATCCCAACCTTGATTTAGATAATTTCTATCAGCGCTCGCACAACCAATGTTCGTTTAATTAAAAAAATTGATGATCGTGTCGTGTTTGCCAGTGGTTGCCATAATTTTGCGTGCTAGCATGAGTGAGCCTCAATTTAACTAAAGGCTACGCATTTTTTGTATAGGAACATAATGCATCATACACATTGTGGACTCCAAAATTTCTTTATGAATCATCAATTTGTACAACAGAGAGGCTTTCAGTCATATGATCCCATGCTCCATTGGAGTTCAAAGTACAATAGATTGGGTTTTCTGTTCATGTTTGTATGCATGCATGTTTTCGTTTTCTTTGGTACTTTTGTTTGAATTTACATATCTATCATTTGGTCTGACAAACATTCTATTACACCTTATACGTTGAAAAAAGAATGGATTTCCTAACATTTGGCGGCAGATTGTAGCTTTACACATTTTTAGAATTTTGTGCGGACCTGTGTTATGCTGTTCTTGCCGCTATTTTCTTCAGCTCATTTGTGATGAAATTTTTATTTTGTGTTTACTTATCAGAAGCTGACTCTACACCAATGATTCTCATTTCGTCGAAAGCTTATACGTGTATTTCGCTCAGGGTCGCACATAAGTCATTGTTTCATTCTAGTCATTGTGTTCTTCCTCGCAATTGATCCTTGCTTTTTGTGTTATGTCCTGGATTTAATTTAGTTTTTATAGTTTTCGTGTAATTTAGGAGTTCTTCTCTTGAGTATTGTGGTAATACTTTTGTTCAGTTTACTGTTGAGTAGCCATCTCATTCAACAGTCTATTTCAAAGTTCCATTGTAATAGTACATCAAAGACCGGTCAAATATTACGGTCGACTTGAAAATTATGTACTCGAATAATGTCTCCTGCTGCTCAAATGACAATGACCTAAATCAAACTGAGCGAGAAAATCGATTTCCAAAACTTTTCCGTTGATGGCAGCTTTTGTGCCAAAACTCCGAAGCATAAGGGAGGGCATATAGTAAGCTTGAATGGAATAATTCATACTTGGTGAAATAGATTGGCGATTCCGGTTTGTATAATTTGATAAAAGCAACATAAGTAATGCTGATATATTTACAAATTTGAGCCGCAGATATCTCAAGTGTATTAATTTATTTATGACTGGTGACAGGACGCCGTTCAGTAGGATCTTGAGCTCCGGATCTAGATTGGTCATAGAAATCGTTTTCGTGTGTTCATTTTTAATCGTGCCCAATGCGTGTTTCTTGGGCGCAATTAATGGCATTTTGGAGCACATCTTCCTTTTCTACAGTGAGAAAAGTATTATCTAGGCATTGGATTCCGAGAAGGCAGTCACCAGTACTGATCTCCACTCCTGAGAGGTTTTCTATGGCCTGACAAAATCTGCATCTCCAACATAATTGAACCAAACAAGAATAATGTACCGTCTTTGCCGAACACCAGGACCAATCGCAAAAATATTCATAGGAATACAGGTGTAGCTATAACAGCCTTCATTTAATCGAAAATTTTTTGCCGAGATGCCATAATTAAACGTAGTTACTCGTAGCATCTTACGTGCACATGATGGAAAATGGCTAGGTAGTCTAGTAAATCAACGATTGTCTGCGGAGTGCAGGAGTTAAGTCTATGTATCCTATTCCCGGTTTTCGCGTGTGTACTTAGCTTATCTTTTTCTTCATAAACAGTTATGAGGATAATGTCAGGGACAACCTTTGATGCAGTGCGGGGCAAACTTTTATCAAAATAATTGGAATGAGTGTTACTGTCAGCATTGTGTGACTGGGCCCCATGGCAACACTGTTAAATCACATTTGCGTTTAATTACTATTTGCAGATTGCGAAAACAAGCTTGTACAGATCCTTAACCTTTACTTCACCGAAATAAATTTTAGACAAGATTTCATTAAATCCTATGACCTTCTAGTCCCTCATGGAAGTAGAATTCTATGCTAACATTATGGGAATTTCTATGCAGATCTTTTAACAAGGTCGAGGGATCATTTTATTACTAACCAAGCCGTTTGCAATATCTGGCGAAATAAGTTGGTTTTAAATTATTTGTCGGCCTACTTAGAACCGGAGTCACCTGTAGGTTATCTGCAGAATAACCGTAGCAATCAACAGAGGCCGTTACGCTAGGCATTTGTTTCCAACTCATTGGGAACACCATCCTCAACGTGGTACGACGGTGTCAACCATGTTTCGATGGCCGATCGTACATGGGCTAACGGGGCTATGGCGGTGGTGTCACCAGGGCGTGGTGGATTTCCGACCGGCAATCGGATCTATAAAATACCACATGAGCCCGACGACGGCACCATGACTCGGCGTGTGTTCCCCGCTACAAAAGGGTTCAACAGCCACAGGATTACATGGACTCCTGGACAGTACCCCGTACTTCCGAATGGCGAATGAGCTCACAACAGCCACCGGCAACCATGCAACTTACTGCTGCCTTGCAGACTGCGCTTTGATGTGCAAAGGCTAGAGGTGCGTCCTCGATCAAAAAGCCGAGTGGTGAGGGGACACCACTTGTACCAAATTCCCAAGAAACTCCATGAAATCAATGGAGCCGGCTTATCCTCTAAAAGGAGTCAGCCGCAGTAAAGTAAAGTAAAGTAAGTTTGTTTTCATGCGTAGCATAATTGGCAGCGAACTTCACGTAACATACAAGGTAGTGTGCGATCTCTTATTAGCGTAGCAGCCGCCAAGTTTTATTATGCTCCTTGTGAAGTGTCAATTTTAATATTATATCTATGTTATTGCTATATCATAAAATGGTTATCAATTCTAGAAGGATATTTAAGTTGAAATGAGGTTAAAACATGTGTGCACGTGTTTTTGAAATTTGGATAATCGTTCCACACATTCATTTACTATATTTTGTGATCATTGTGCTGGAGTTAAGTCAAAGAAGTACTTAAAGTTGAGTGAAAATGCAAAATGTTTCATTTTTATTATCGCTAATTCCGATGAAAGTGTAAAATTGCAGGTTTATTGTCATTCCTGGTAATTCAAGAAGACATTTTCGTGACATTAAAATTTTATTCGAATGTGCTGTAGTTATTTAATTCACCTGCTACTAATCTTCTTTGGTTGTTTTTATATTTTACATGTATATGATCGCAGTCCATGTGCTGTTCTCCCTTACGAACTGCGTTCTTAAGCTATTCCGTCTAACTTTTTCTATAGACAATGCAATTAAACAATAATTGATTGCGCGGGTGGTGATAAGAATTCCTTAAATCAAGTTTGCGAGCTTCAAGTAAACACCAATCCCATTGTATTTAACCAGTCGTCGAACAACATAGCAAAACTACCGCCAGTCGCACGCACTGACGCGTTTCGAACTTCCATGATCATCATCAGAGTACGACAGCAAACTGACTAGCGAGGATCAAACCGCATTGAATATATATGGAAAGCAAATTAGATATGCGGCTCTCACCTCTAGTAGTCTTGCATATATTGTACGTAACTGGAAATGTCGGCTGCACAATTTCTATGCAGTCACGAACATTAGCTGTTTGTAGCTTTCGCCACACACACACACACACACACACATATATATATATATATATATATATATATATATATATATATATATATATATATATATATCAATTAAACAATAACTGATTGCGCGGGTGGTGGTAACAATTCTTTAAATAAAGTTTGCGAGCTTGAAGTAAACACCAATCCCATTGTATTTAACCAGTCGTCGAACAACATAACAAAACTACCGCCAGTCGCAACGCACTGACGCGTTTCGACCTTCCATGATCATCATCAGAGTACGACGGCAAACTGACTAGCGAGGATCAAACCGCAATGCACATATATGGAAAGCAAAATTAGATATGCGGCTCTCACCTCTAGTAGTCTCGCATATATTGTACTTGACTGGAAATTACGGCTGCACAATTTCTATGCTGTCACGAATATTTGTTGTTTGTAGCTTTCGCCACGTATATACACACTATATATATATATATATATATATATATATATATATATATATATATATATATATACAATACAATTAAAAAATAATTGATTGCGCTGGTGGTGGTTACAATTTTTTTAAATCAAGTATGCGATATTGGAGTAAACGACAATCCCATCGTATTTAACCAGTCGTCGAACAACATGACAAAACTACCGCCAGTCGCAACGCACTGCCGCGTTTCGACCTTCCATGATCATCAGCAGAGTACGACGGCAAACTGACTAGCGAGGATCAATCCGCATTTCATATATATGGAAAGTAAAATTACTTTTGTTATAGTTGTTCAGATCAAGTTTGGGCACCATTCATGACGCGTTTTGAGCTCCCTGGTTCATCCTTAGAGCACAGTGACAAACTGACCAACGAGAATCAAACCGAAAATTATGTTAAGGATACGGAAGGTCATATATTTTTATGTGAATTTCTTTATTTCATTTGTTCTTTTCCCATTTCCAAGATACTTCCTAAGTCTTCATTCTCTACATTGTTCAACATTTATGTGAATTCGGTCTGAACATATTTAAACCGATATTTTTGCTTCAATTCTAATGTTAAATATATTTATAGGAAAAGCATTGGCTGTTGACTCCTCAAATCAACAGCAATCGATGCGTAAACAACGAGGAACTGGTCAGCTACCACATAAATTGCGAAATAAAACCTCGATCGGGCCACAGACCAGTGGAGACCTTCATTCAAATGGACGGAGAATTCCGGGTTACGGATATGCTGGCTATCAGACTGCACTTGGTTATTCTTCTACAAACGGACAGAATTATTTCTACGGAGAGGAAGAGAGCTCACCTTTGATGGAGGGTGATGACAACCCGAGTGCTCTCGCGACCGGAGTTGGTGTTGGTTATGTTGATGATGATGACGGTGGTACTCCTAATTCTGCGTTAGGTGGTAAAACGGAGTTGAGTCTGATGCATTTCCACCTGACGAATCCAAACTGGCAACTGCCACCGGACAGCAAAGCCTACCTTAGCTCAGTGCGTAGTAGAGCGCTAACAGATTTGCAATCTCAACAGCAGGTGCGTCCCTCCACTCACATACCTATGTTCAAAGAGCTTTATTTTGTGTATTTTTCATTTAGTTTTTGATATAGAATCAATACGTATGTTTGTTTAGTCTCTGAGCTTTGCTAATTAATTATGCGGTTTCAACACTGGTACTAACATTTGATTGTCGAGGCGTGTTTTCCTTCGAAAGGAACACTTAGTGAAAACGTGTTCCATATTTTATATCGATCAAGTTTATATGATATTTTGGCTAAACATTTTGAATGAATATGAATAAAATCTATATAACGGCTTATCACGCACTCAGTTTCTGTATTATGTATGGCGTACATGTCATAAAAATATATGCTATCAGTTTGCTGTTTGTGGCGCGTTTAGTGATATGTTTTATTTAATTTAGTTTTAACAGTATCCCACCTAAAGGACGGATTAAATTTGAAACTGTAAATATAACTATGGGAATATGTGAACGACTCAAACTGAATTCCATAGTTTGCTTTACAATCAATCATGCACAGCAATACAAAAGTAATTAATAACTAATGTTTCACTGTCATATAACCATAAGAAAAATGACAAAAAAATGAAAATGACTAAATGATAATTTAGGCCCACAAATAATTAAAGGAATGTGATTTATGAGGGGAGTGATCTAATTACGATGACTATATTTACATAGATAACAAACTCAAGTAGACAAACTAAACCTGTAATTAACACCATTATAACCATTTCAGCTTTAAGGAAAGGAAAATTATGCAGTACAGTGTCATTGCGGTTTTCACTGTATAATATCATAGATACAATTAAACCTCACAGCTAACTTCGTCACATAAAGTTACGATAATGATTCTACTAAAATTCTGCAACAAGCTCGTCAATGAGTTCGACTCGATGCCTTATTACACAGGGTTTCCACGTGGAACCCATCCTACCAGAAGAGTGGGCCCGTACTACTCAATTAAAATTTTTTTGACTAGCTGTTTCTGCGGTGTCAAAATCTGTCCGCCTTGTTTCTTGCGCCAATCTGGCACTGGGTAAGAGATCTACTGGGCAATCGAATTGAATGCGCGCAAATCGTGACCGAGCCCACGATGTTGATGGAGCCTTATTTGATTTTCGAGAAGTACTTGTTGGCCGATCCAAAATACATCTACGGCTGTCAGCGTCGGTTATTCGTCGTTGGTAACCTACATGTGCTGTGCTTTTGAGAAAAACGATGGTTGAATTCCTGTAAGTCTAAAATCAATAATTCTAAAGGGCCAAGACTCACTAGTGTATGACGAAACTGCACGTTCAAAGGAATTGTAAAGACGACCTTCAAGGCGGAGTGCTACTTACTTCTTCATAAATAGCACCTGAGTTGTTGATAGACCTGTCTTAGTATGAACACCTGCAGATTTGAAATGAGTAGTTGGCGATCCTGTTTAAGTATCATGAATTTAAATAATGCGAATTTCATACCGAAAGTCGGAATAACGACTGGTAATCTATTCAAGGTGGCCTGAGCAGAATCTGGATTCTGGAATAATAATACGATATTGTCTGCATAATTACCTCCAGGGAGATATTTGCCACCTGCATCCTGAACATCACTGATGGAATTAAAGTTGTGCGTTAATTCGTTGTAGACCTCAACAAGACTAAGAGTGTTTTTGTGGAGCGTATAGTATTTACAAATTTGGTGGACACCACTTTTCGGCAGAATATCGAATGAGGTATTGCGATTCACTGAATGAAATGCACAGTTGAGGTCTCGAAAAATAGCTATTGTTGGACGGCGATATACGTGTCGCTTTTCAAGAACTTGCCTTAATGTAAAAATATCTATATAACCAGTTCATGACCGGACTCCGGCTTGTTTTTGTCTAGTTTATGAACCACGCGAAGAACTAAGATAGCGTAAGGTAATCGAATAGAATAACAGATACGACTAGAGTCAAGCTTATATCACAATGGTTGTCACACGAAATACTATTACATTTTTGAAGATAGAGATAACGGGGAACTCACTTTAAGCAAGCGGTTCGGTCTCCTCATTCCTTATAGTACGACAAAGGTTTGTGAACCCTGCGGAAGTTATATCGCCATCATCCTAAAATAGGCCTAGAAGTAAATAATCAAGGCCTGATAGTTGTTCGAAATAACTTTTAGATCCAAAAGTATTCTAGATGGACTTTTAAACTGTTTTTGCTGGCGTCTTACAGCTCTACGAGTATTATAAGACGAGAAACTCAATGATTATTTCTATCGGAGACTACAATGCCACATACAGTAATACCTGAATTGTGCGTAGTGGAATTATTTTCGTCCAATGTAAATTCGAGTTTTACAATCAAAACGGGTTACATTGACTTTAGACTGTCTTCATATCGTTGTCAGTTGTTTGACTATGCTTGCATCTATCTGGTGTTTATTTTTATTTATTTTCCTGGATAAGTGCATGATCCGAGTCAATGTCAGTTTTCCAAAATAATCCTGGATGCAATCACATTATTTATAACCAATTACTACCTGGTATATTTAAATCAACTGCTGTCCGGGGGCTGGGGGACGGCGATTAGAGCAACGCCATACACTACGTCTGTTCCGTGCAGCTTTCAAATAGTCATTCGCCATTAATGTTGCTCATTGAGCTTAAAGTTTAACACCTAGATAAAATTCTATATTGTTTAAGCGCCTAATTTTGTCAATAATGCTAAACATTTAACACCTTGATGTAATTCTATATTGTTTAAGCGCCTAACTTTGTCAATCATGTCACGCATAACCAAGATTTATGCGAACTTCGTTCTCTACGTAGTCAATAGCCTAGTTTGGCGTTAAAAGGGTCCTTGCTATCGTCTGTGCTACAATCTGTGTGATTATGTGCAGATATAACAAAAAGACGGTGTTGATTAAGGTTTATGGCATTCATTTTAGTTGATTTATTTAAGAATGTTGCACAAAATCGACCATTTCGGTTAAAAAAGCTTTAGCTCTTGATCTAAGATTAATTTGCGGACTTAGGAAAACTCTGGAATTTGAGGTTCGAAGCCAATAACACGTAGATAAGGATGGTGCACCCAATTCTGTAGGACTCGTAGAATCCTGTATTCTAGTTTCCGATACTTCACGAATATCGATGTATAGATCATCCAATTTACGTGCAAGAGCTTGTTATTCAGTTAAATACTGTTTGTTGCGAAGACCTAATATATATGCAAGTATGTATTAGGTGTTGCGAACCTAGTAACAAATTAGTTCAGTTGTGACCAGAAGGATAAACCAAAGGCAGCATGAACGGAAAGTATAATCTCATGCACATTCGTTTCGTGCTTACTGGCAACTCATCAGTAGGAGCCGGTATTACGCCCTTTAACCACTATATATTTGGTAGAAGAATGTGGAATAATAGGACGGTACAATCTCCTAGACGAATGTGTAAACCTGTAATAGTGAAGCTAACATAATCTAAAGTCAACGACAATACGACTTCAATGCTAACTCACACTATATAATATATATACCGAGTCTGTAAAGGATACTAACACTATGGCTATTGTGTTAGTAACTGATACCTTTTTTGAAATCGATGAGTACCGGATACTAACACTATGGTTTCCGAGTCGGTACATGATACCAACCTGATGGATATAAATTTATGCTAAAGTTCACCCAAATTGAGAATTACAACAATTTCCGAACACCTGTTACTCCAGTTAAACCATACACTCTGGCCTTCATCGATATCAGTTATCACATTTCGCGGTAAGCATGACATCATTCAATTCAATATATTACAGTTAAATACTGTTTGTTGCGAAGAACTAATATATATGCAAGTATGTATTAGGTTTTGCGAACCTAGTAACAAATTAGTTCAGTTGTGACCAGAAGGATAAACCAAAGGCAGCATGAACGGAAAGTATAATCTCATGCACATTCGTTTCGTGCTTACTGGCGACTCATCAGTAGGAGCCGGTATTACGCCCTTTAACCACTATATATTTGGTAGAAGAATGTGGAATAATAGGACGGTACAATCTCCTAGACGAATGTGTAAACCTGTAATAGTGAAGCTAACATAATCTGAAGTCAACGACAATACGACTTCAATGCTAACTCACACTATATAATATATATACCGAGTCTGTAAAGGATACTAACACTATGGCTATTGTGTTAGTAACTGATACCTTTTTTGAAATCGATGAGTACCGGATACTAACACTATGGTTTCCGAGTCGGTACATGATACCAACCTGATGGATATAAATTTATGCTAAAGTTCACCCAAATTGAGAATTACAACAATTTCCGAACACCTGTTACTCCAGTTAAACCATACACTCTGGCCTTCATCGATATCAGTTATCACATTTCGCGGTAAGCATGACATCATTCAATTCAATATATTACAGTTAAATACTGTTTGTTGCGAAGAACTAATATATATGCAAGTATGTATTAGGTTTTGCGAACCTAGTAACAAATTAGTTCAGTTGTGACCAGAAGGATAAACCAAAGGCAGCATGAACGGAAAGTATAATCTCATGCACATTCGTTTCGTGCTTACTGGCGACTCATCAGTAGGAGCCGGTATTACGCCCTTTAACCACTATATATTTGGTAGAAGAATGTGGAATAATAGGACGGTACAATCTCCTAGACGAATG